>JABUQX010137736.1:10000-32500 GCA_015478945.1 Trachelipus rathkii | reverse complement strand
CCGTGGAGGGAGCCGCCTGGATATTTGAAGGCTCACCCAGTGTATAAGTTTTGGATGAATGACACTGAAATGAATGAGAATGTAGAAGGAGTGAATGATTTGTGGTTACAAGGTAAAGAATTGGTTTTAATAGAAAAACGCAGGATGAAAAAAATGTAAGAGAGAAAGTAAAGTTAGTAAGACTGATAGAGTAAAAGGATTATTTGATGAGGATGATGAGTGATAATTATTTTTCAGGGTTTTGGTGGGATAGGGGAAATGGTGTGCAGAGTTTGAATCAGACGTATACGTTATGTAAGTTTCCGTTGGATGAGAGTGAAAGTGTGTTAGCAGGATTAAGAGGTGTTAGGGATAGAAGTGTGAATATGAGAGTGGAAGATGCAAGTAGGTTTTGTGTGGAATTGGATGAAGTGGTGAATGAAATAAAAGCGAATGCACGAGTAAGAGAGATTGATAAAGAAATTGTGAATATGTCAGAGAAGTTACTTAGATTGGAAGGTGTGAATGAAATAGTAGAAGTTGAAGATGTGATGTGATTGTTGATGGGAGTAAGGATGGTAATAGGGACCAGGTAGAAGGTGCAAGGAGACCTTGTACTAGGAGTAGAGGTAGAGTGGAAGAGTATGATTGGATTATGAAGAAAGGATTATAGAATGTAAGAGCGAGTGAATGAAGTTGGTGGCGTTCAAATTATGAGACAAACTTAGGTGGGAGGGATGTAGTGTTTTAGGATTTAGGATTTTTGTTTTTTTTTTTCTCATAATTTACCGGTCTTATTAATTTTTTTTAGGGGTGCTTCTAGAACGTCCACCAACAAGGAGTGCCAAGGATTTGCAGTGTTACAGTTTCTTTATAAGCGTTTTTTTAATATAATTTAGTTTAAGGGAAATTTTTTATTATATGGGTTATTTATTATTTATTATGTGCATATTTTTTTAGTTAAAATGTGAAAAAAAGGGGAAAATAGAGACTTTTTGTACAATTTCGAACATTTTAATTGTATGTTTCAAGCGTGAAAGTAGACGCTATACGATTCGACGATTTACGTGTGGCAGGTAAATATAGCGTTATGTATTATTATTATTATTATTATTATTATTATTATTATTATTATTATTATTATTATTATTATTATTATTATTATTATTATTATTATTATTATTATTATTATTATTATTATTATTATTATTTATTATTATTATTTGGCTATTATTGTTATTAAATTTTTTATTATTACTATTATTATTTTTGATTGATTGTAGGGTTAATGATGTTTTTTTTTTCCATTCTAGAAGTCTGAAAAGTTACTTGTGTTCAGCGGCCAGAGGTTCGATTCAGCCAGCGATTGTCTTTCATTGTTGATGAGGTAATTATGAATGTTAGTGATGAGTGATTTGTTTTGGATGAATGTTGGATTTGGTTGTATAAAAATTTTTTTTTCTTCTTATTTTTAGTCTGAATTCACTGATTTGAGGGTCGTAAAGAATTCAGAGGGGCTCAGATTTGAAGGGTTCAGATTGATTTCAGAGGGTGTTGAACAGAAAAAAAAAACTGGGTCAACTACCCATATAAACAAAGGGTGGTGAGGGGCTTTATTTTTTATTTATTTATTTATTATTATCATTTCATAATTTATTGTATTCATACTTATTTAACTTATTTATACTTAGTAGTTATTAAATTCATTTTTTATTTAATGAAATTATAATTTTATTATAATTTTATTTTATTATACTTTATCATAAATTTTCTTTATTGATATTTTCTTTCATTATTAGTGTAAATTTTTTCTATATTTTCATTCATTATTACTATAATTTCTTTATTTAATATTTTAAGTCATTTTTTTTTCTATTATTTAATTTAGGAGATTCATTTATATTTTAATTCATTATTAAATATAGTTATTGAATTTATTTATTTGTTATAAAATCTTATTATTATTTTTATGTTTTGTTATTGTTTTTTGTATTCCACAGTTTTTTGGGGGGGATCTTGTTTGAAGCAAGCAAACATCTGAAAAATCGGAAAACACTGGGAACGTTGACAGTTAAGAAGAAAAGCTTAAAGTAGAATAGAGTAGTTAGAAGTACCAGTAAAGGAAATGCGGAAAAGATAGAAAGAGGATTCTTAGAGATTTGTGTGGAGAGGAGAATTTAGAAGGAGTATTGTTGGAGACTGTGAGGATACACAGGTAGAACTTGATTGAATTGAGAAGGAGTTTGGAGAATTGCGTGTAAAGTTTAGAAGGAGTATTTTGAAGAACAGTAGACTATATTGTGGAGAATTTGGAGAATTGAGAAGGAGTACCATTGGAGAACTGTTTGACGCATTTTATATTATTAAGGTTATTTATTTTAGGATTAAGTTTTTTTTAGATTTAAGGTTTACAGATATTAATGAATATTTAAAGATATTCATTAATATCTCATAATAGCGATATTGATCGATACCGGTTTTGGGTGGTGTAACCTGGTCGTGAAGGGTAATTTAAATTCTGGTGGTTGGGGTATTAGCGGATCACCTTGCTGTGGTGGTTTTTTTAATAAAATAATGTTTGCTTTGTGTTTGATTTTTTTCCCTGAGTTTTATTATTGTGTTTATTATTGTTTGTTTTGATCACTGGTTTTTCTTTCCAGAACCCACGAGATTGACGAGATAGTTCGTGACCTCAGACCCACGACAACTTCACAAGTCAAATTTAGGATTCATTCTGATGATGACCACTTAACATATGCACCGCACATTAAACTTCTGAAAACGACTTGTTATCGTGTGCTGATCTATTGCGGTCATCTCACCTCAAAATCTGATTGTGTCCCTTTTGGCGTTCCACACCTCCCCAATCCGATCGAAGGGATTATATTGCAGTATAATGTCAGACCTCCCCAACTCTACTACACCTGTGCCAGATCCCATCCAAAACGAGGCGATTCGTATCTCCACTGAAACCTTCCGATCGTCCCAAGGGTAAGCCTTGAGTTGAATCCGATGTGATGCCACTCTCTTTGGAAGGGAATACATCATGTGCACAAATTATCTTCACTCTTTCAAACCCCAATACTTCCTATCTTATTCTAACACCGAATCTAAGATATATGTTTCAAAATCCTCCCAATGGGCCATTTGCAAACACAGTTTATAATATCCTTAACTTCCTCACATCCCTTGCAAAAGGTGCTGCTTTTCTTATGACGAAGGGTAAACACCTGGCTATCTCCCTGCTCCCACCCATATTTGCCTTTCGGTCCTTGACCTCTCTCCAAACTAGCCACTGTGCTGCCTTGTTAAAGGCATCATTCCGCAGTTTACTGCGTATTTACTCCATTGTTTACTGATGGCTCTAAAACAGGGGAATGTGTGGGTGCGTCTGCTGCCTTTTCTGAATGAAACCTCTCCCCCCTCATGTTTCAATTTTTAAGGCAGAATTAATGACTATAATGATTGCCTCTTCTCGAATTCTATTCCAAATCAAAACCCACGCTGCCATCATTTATTCAGATTCAGCACTCTCAAGCACTTAAAGCTCCCTTAATCACAATGGTATCCGCTGTGCAGTAATTCCTTCAGCTGCTCCACTCTCATAAAAAACAATTCATGCTATGTTCGACCCCCTCTCACGTAGGGGTAAACTAGCAACGAAATCGCTGATAGAGAGGCCAAAATAGCCGTCTCTTTTTTTTGGAGCTGCTCTAGGAATCTCCCGGATGCCATTCGATAAAGTCGCCTCCCAGCAACTAATTAATTATTATTCTGCTCTCCGACAAGGCTTCCGGTCTTACTGAATAGTGTTGGACGAGTGATCAGGGAGGGGCGAAACTTAGAAATATAAAACTGAACATTGGTGAGTGGTCTTCATCTCAATGACGAAAGCGCTTGCACGAGATGATACTTGCATGCCTCCGTGTTGGCCACACCAACATCACTCACAGACATTACATGTCACGGGACCCTCCTCCCATCGGCAAATTTTGCCGTTATCATACTCTGAAACTCTGAAATCTGTTCACCATATCTTCATTGATTGTCACTAACTGCATTGCATTCGCCGTCGTCATTTCCTACTTTATGGTCCATAAAACCTTCTAAAAGGTTATCCCATATCTTTTTGAATCCTAACACTTAACAGTAACTATTTTCTCTTATCTTCAAGAATTGAATTATTCTATACAAATGATTTTGTTAGGACTATTTATAATCTTACATCTTTTTTTATTTAGCATATTTATTTTTTTTATTTAATTGTTCATTTCGTCATTAAAATTTTTTTGACAATTAAAAGGTTAAATAACCTTTTGCTTTCAATAATGGCTTTCACACACACACACACAAACATATATAATATATATAGTATAATATTATATATTATATATATATAGTATATATATTATATATATATAATATATATATATATAATATATTACAGGTATAATATATATATAATATATATATATATATATAAATATATATATATATAACATATATATATATAATTATATATATAATATATATATATATATATATATATATTTCTTCATCTTCCTTTTAATTCCCAAGATTGGGAGTAAGGTGCGTACATGCATCGGAAAAGAAAAGCAGTAGAAGAATATGACACAAAGCGAAAAGAAAGCCCAGCCTTACCTTTCAACCTCTGTACCAATTAATAGTAAAGAGAACTCGTCCGCAGCAAAAATCCACCCTAGAGCTTCACGGCGACGCGACGGATTCTAGTTCAAAAGCTATTGTTAAAATCATAGTGTAGGGTTCTATCCCCTGGCCCAGCATGGCGCCACAACCATACACCCTCACAAATACCCAGCCATTCTCTCCTATCATCACCTTCTTCTCGCCTCTGCCAAACTCACATTTCTCTCCTATGACATTCCTTACTGACTCAATTCCACTTTTTCTTTCAGTCTCCCAGCAGGTCGGTCCCAACGCACTCACCACTATACATTCCGCTAACAACCGACTATTCAATTCATCCTTTCCCACATTGACCAAACCATTTCAAATACTTTCATTTATTTCACTCGTTTTACCCCTTTCTCACACCACACAACTTACGTTAAACGTTCATTCCTTCATTTTTACAATTACTTCTCACAACCTAGCACGCCCCTAAATTGTCCATCTGAACACAGTATTGAACTTTATCTATACTTCTTATTCCAGAACATAGTCTCACTTACTATACATTAACACGGGTAACCAACATACCCTCATGCAAGACCCTAGCGCACTTCAAGAGACCTTAGTAGTTTTACATTCACCAACGATTAATTGCACCAGCCACCTTTCCTGCCATTCACAACTTTCCTACTCACTCTGCATCATTCCGTTCCCTTCTCATCAACATATACCTAAATATTTAAACTCAGACACTGTTCCAGCTGCTCCCCATCAAACATAACTTCACACGGAGGAATGTCCTCACTCACAACCATACCTTACTCTTAATCTCCGTTTACTTTCAAATCCCTCCTTTTACACCCCCTGCTAAATCTCTCTACCAATCCTCTCAAACTCTTCTTTTCAGATCGCACAAAGAACCAAAATCATCCGATTATAATAAGGTTAGGGCACCCTCCACTCATCTCATCATTCTAACACCATTTCCTGCCCCCCCACTCTAATTCTTTTATAACCCCATCAATATACAATTGAATAAAACAAGGGAGACATAACACAAACCCTGTCTCACTCGCTATTAATACTAAACCAATCACCTTTGACCACCATTTATTCTTACACACGCCTCACATCGTCATACATACTTTTGATTCCATTCAGAAGCCTAGCACCAACAACCTGAACATAGAGCCTTCCCTATTAATCCTTCCATACGCCTGTTGCAAATCCATAAAACCTAAAACAATTTATTCTTCTTTTCCCTCATTTTCACAATCATTTGTTTTAATGTAAGATTTGATCCACACATCCTCTACCACTTCCTAAACGTGCACCTTGTTTCTTCACCAATCAGTCCTTCAGTCACGTCGACGCACTCTTTGACCAAAATACCAGGGCATATAACCAAAATACCAACACTCAATAAACTAAATTCCCTATATTTCTACAGGTTCCCCTTAATCTCCCATACCCTTTATATAAGCGGACTAATTACTGCTCCCTCCAATCCTTTGGAACTATACCCTCCATAAACGCTTTATTACGCAACTTATAAAATCCAATCAATCACAATCTCGCCTCCATTCTTGATTCTTATTTCACCAGTAATTTTCATCTATACCTGCTAGATTTACCATTCTTTAACTTTCTCACGCTACCCAATTTACCTCCTCCTTGCTAATAACCTCATCCCCAAAATACCTATTCCTTTCTTGCCCACCATATCAAAACCCACACACATTCGCTATCACCTCTTCATTACTGCCAATATTATGCAGATTTTCGAAGGTGTGCTTTCCACACTCCCCTCACATCCTTCTCTCATCAGTTACAAAAGCACCATCCCTATTTTTATTTATTCTAAGCAGGTTCCCCCTTATTCTAATTCTTAACTTCGCGTCCTTCCAGAAGAGCTTCCTATTCCCTTGTAAGTCCCATATATATAATATAATTTTAATAATAATAAATAAATATATTATTTATATAATATATATATATATTATATATATATATTATAATATATTTATATATATATATATATAATATAATATATATAATAATATTAATATATATATATATATATATATATATATATATATATATATATTATAGAGGGAGAGTACACGCATACTCGAACGTTGAAATTACCTCCCATTTTTAATGGTTCGCCTTTTTCTTTTGCGTTCATATTCTTTACACACTCATCCTCCAGGCAACATATTACTGACCACCATATTATCACATTTCATGGTACACATACTTAAATTACCACACCCCTTCTAGACAACACCTTACAGGCATTACCTATTACTCATTTATCCCTGTGTGGGGGAGAAAGAGTTTCTCACATCGGTATGTCCTGCGTGTCGTAGAAGGCGACTAAGGGACGGTGGTAGTTCGGTTGGCTGCCCACTACCACCAATCTCTTGCTAGGAATGCTGATGTACGCCTCGGAGATTGGTCGTGCATCCCCGTAAACGGCCTCTAATTTTTCGCGAAATGTTATGAATCGTTATGGGTACCTTTGGAATGTCAGAGGAATAATGTTGAGGAGAAGAGGAGATAGGATGTATTTTAAAAGGGCAAATTTGATTTGCCGCTGTGACTGAAACAAAGATGAAAGGAACGGTGAAAATGAGTGGTGTGGTGTGAAATGTGTGTGTGCTGGTGTGGGAAGGAATGAGAGGGGGAGAGAAGGAGTTGCAATTTTGATGAGTGACTTGTGGTATAAAGCTAAGGTAGACTTTGTGTGTGTGAGTTCTAGAATTCTAATGGTTAAATTTAAGTTTGAGAAGGTCAAGGTTTGTGTGGTTGTGACGTATGGTCCCACTGAGGGAAACGTTGGAGAGAGTACGATTTTTGGATAATCGAATATGTTTTATGGAGTGCAGTAGGAGAAAACTTCAGATTGATAGGTTGGGGCGACCTTAAATGGTTTTGCATTAGGTATCAAAAAAGGGATGTTAACAGGTCTGTTTGGGGTGTCGGGCGAATAAAAAAGGAATGATAGGAAGGTGATGATTTCGTGAGAGAGAGGTATGTGTGTATGCAATACTTTCTTTTAAACAACATAGTATTCATAAGTATAATAGAGTTGGTGTATTTAGAGATGGTTTTGAAGTGAAAAGTATGATTGCATTTGTGTTGGTGAAGGAGAGTTGAAAGTATGTTTGGATGTTAAATCAGTGAGGGCGTTAGGAATGGGATTATCGGATTATTATGTTGTGTTCTATGTAAAAGTAAGTTAGTGGGGGCTTGGATGGAGAGGAAGGTGATACGAAAAGGAAGTGGGGTTAAATTAAGAGTGAGAAGTTTAAGTGAACAAGATAATAAGAATAGAAATGTAAGAACGCTCGTAAGTAAATCAGCTTGAATGGAACAAGTTGAAACTGACCAAATCTGGGAGCAAATGAAGGAAGGCAATTGCTAGCAGTGCAAAGAAGTATGGTGGATGTGCTAAAGTAGGAAGTAAAGAATGTTAACAATTGAGGTGGAATGAAGAGATGAAGCAAGCGGTTAAAGTAAAAAAGAAGCGTTGGTTGAATGTACTAAAAGCAAATGCTGAAGTTTCAAAAGAAGATGCTTGGAATTATATAAGGAGGGAAAAAAAGAAATACTAAAAGGATGGCATACGTAGGAGAAAGAAGAGGTTAAATGAACAGTTTGGAAGGAGGATGAATGGGGACTTACAAGGGAATAGAAACCTCTTTGGAGGAAAGCGTGAAAGGTTAAGAATGAGAATAAGGGAAAGAACACTTCGAGAATTTATGTATAATATTGGCAGTAATGAAGAGGTGGATAGTGAATTGTGTGGGTTTGATGGTTGCCAGAAGGAATAGATATTTGGATGAGGTTATTTAGCAAGGAGGAGGTAATGGGTGGAGTGAGAAAGTTGAAGAATGGTAAAATCTGCAGGTATAGATGAAATTTACTGTGTGAAATGATCAAGAATGAGGCGAGATGGTGATTGATTGGATCTGGAAGTTGTGTATAAAGCGTTTATGGAGGCTTTATAGGGTGTAGGATTGAGGGAGAGCAGTAATAGTACCCTATATAAGGGTAGGTGGGATAAGGGAACTGTAGAAATTATAGGGAATTAGTTTATTGAGTGTTTGTAGGGAAGATACTTATGCTGGTATTTGGTTCGAAAGAGTGCGTCGATGACTGAAGGGACTGATTGCTGAAGAACAAGGTGCATTTAGGAGTGTAGAGGATGTGTGGATTCAAATCTTTACATTAAACAAATGATTGTGAAAATGATGGGAGAAGAAGAATAAATGTATTTAGGTTAATTTTTGCAACAGGGATTTGATAGGGTTATAGGGAAGCTCTATGGCAGGTGTTAGTTATATATGGTTTTTGGTGTTAGGCTTCTGAATGGAATCAAAATTTATGTTATGACGGGATAGTGAGGGCGTGTTAAAGAATATAATGGTGTCAAAGTAATTGTTTAATATTAAGAGTTGGTGTGGGCAGGGATGTTTTATGTCTCCTTGTTTATTCAATTTGTATATGGATGGGGTATTAAAAGAATTAGAGGTGGGGTGGCAGGAAATGGTGTTAGAATGATGGGAGAATGGAGATGAGTGGAGGTTGCCCTTACCTTTACATGCGGGATGATTTGGTTTTTGTTGGCGATTCTGAAAATCTGAAGAGTTTTGAGAGATTGGGTAGAGAGATTTGGTAGGGTGTGTTAAAAGGAGGGGTTTTGAAAATAAACACGTAGATAAGAGTTAAGGTTATGGTTGTAAGTGAGGACAGTCCGTCAGTGTGAAGTTATGTTAGATGGTGAGCAGCTGGAACAAGTGTCTAGTTTAAATATTTAGGGGGTATGTGTTGGATGAGAAGGGGAACGGATGATGCAGAGTGTTATAGGAAAGTTTGTGAATGGCAGTTAAGTGTGGCTTGGGCAATTTAAATCGCTGGTAATGTTAAGGGACTATGTCATAGAGTGCGCTTAGGAGGTCTTACATCGAGTCGTATGGTTGTTACCTGTGTTATGTATAGTTAGCGAAGACTATGGCTGTCTGGAATAAGAAGTATAGACTAAAGTTCAATGTGTTCAGATGGACAATCTTAGGGGCATGCTTAGGGTTGGGAATTTTGGATAAAATGAGGAATAACGTATTAGAGAGTGGTGTGGTGTGAAGAAAGGGGTAAATGAGAGAATAAATGAAAAGTATGTTGAGATGGTTTGGTCATGTGGAAAGGATGAATGATAGTTCGTTGGTTAAGCGGTGTTATAGTGGCGAGTGTGTTGTGAATCGAACGGCTAGGAGACCGAAGAAAAAGTGATTGAGTTAGTGGAACGAATTGTCTGAAGGAGAGAAATGTGAGTTTGGCAGAGCGAGAATAAAGGTGCATAATAGGAGTGAATGGCGGGGTTTTGTATGGGGGTATGGTTGTGTACCTGGGCCAAGGGATGAACCCTTACATTGACAATTTACCATAGTGAGGGTCCGTTGCGGTCCCATGAAGCTCTAGGGTGGATTTTCTGTCTGTGACGAGTTCTCAATAATTAATGGTACAGAGGGGGCGGTAAGGCTGGGCTTTCTTTTCGACTTTTGCATATTCTTCTACCTGCTTTTTTTTCCGGATGCATGACACGCACCTTACCCCCAGTCTTGGGGAAAAGAGGTAGATAAAGAAAGAAAGAAGAGAATAATAATAATAATAATAATAATAATAATAATAATAATAATAATAATAATAATAATAATAATAATAATAATAATAATAATAATAATAATAATAATAATAATAATAATAAATTTTAAAATGTCCATAATACCTTTATTTCTTCATCGGTAAACTTTTTGAGCTTCACCAAAGGAAACTTTGACATCAAAAGATTTCCAAAAAATTCTTCTTCATCTGATTCAAAATGTACCTCTGAGTCTGAACCCTTTTCAGCTATTTTCTTTGATAATGAACAAACATTTTTTAGAGTCATAAATATCTGTAAGAGAAACGGTCTTAATAATAATAATAATAATAATAATAATAATAATAATAATAATAATAATAATAATAATAATAATAATAATAATAATAATAATAATAGAGAAAAGTAATGTTCCCTGTACTCTGGTTCATCTGATTTTAACTTGAGTAAAAAGTAATAAGAGAAATGAATTAAAATACCTTCACGTATTGAGGGCTCGACTTCTTCCCAATCATTTCAGGTTTTATGACGTCATTGTTGACTTGTTCTTCGTCTAACATGGATTCCTTCTTTATTTCTCTCAACTCTGACTTTATAGATAACGTTTCATCTAATTCTTCAATTTTAATGTTAAATGGAGAAGCAAAGTTTGTCCCACTGTCAGGAAAGATCTGAAAATGACCAAAGGGTTTATATAAGCTTGCTGGGATAGGATTCAACTAAAATAAGTGATACACCATAGAGAGAGATGAGGGTTGAAATCTTCTTCCCTAATGAACAATTTTCTATTAATATTCACTTATTAGATTTTAGAAACTCAGTAAAATTTATACTTGTATTTTTTATATTTTTTTATGTAACCTTTAGTACTATAGCTAATAAAAGTAAAATAACAACAATACTTTTCTTTAGGACATTACAGGTAAATTTAAAAACGTTATAAATCTGTTGAAATTACTCTATAATAAAATACATTTAGTAAAACAGTTTGAAAATATTATACTAATATAAGAATTTAATTAAGGCAGTTGAATGGAATCAGTGTTTGAATGGCATTTACATATTGTATGTTATAAGATCTGTTTTAATCGCTAATTTACAATTAACATATGGTATTAAAATTTCAGACAAACATTTTCTGTAAATTTTAAACAAACTATGGCTGAAGAGACAAACTGAAAAGGCGATTTGCAAAGACTTGCAAAATGACAATCTCTAGCCTAGTTGAAGTCAGATATTATGTGCATCGCTATTACATAATCAAGTAAAACTGTGTTAAAGATCAATTAATGGAAGCAATCTAGTTTGAAGACTCAAAATAGACTTAGAAAAAAGCCAACTCTAAAGCAGAAAAAAAGATGGATCTCAGTTAGGAGTCTGGGCTGGATTGCAAATACTACTAAAAAAAAAAATAAAATAAAAGTTTGGACAAAAACAAGAGAAAGGGAAATCAAACCAGAATGATGTGAAGGAAGCCACATTAAGGGAGTGAAATGTAGGAAATACATAAAGATTGGAATCTTACTTTTATCACAGGTCTTGCAGGGAGGATTTCTAAACAAAGTATTCAAAAATATTAATCAGTTTGAGATCATTTTTAAACTCCTTAATTAGTAAATATAATTTCTCATTTTTATCCGCTTCATAAAACAAACAAAAGAAATTAATTGCACTATTATTATTATAATATTTGTGCATGAGTGGAGAGGAGTTGTGATTCTGATGAGTGACTTGTGGCACAGAGCTATGGTGGATTTTGTCTTAGTGATGAGTATTACTGACTCCAGGCAAAATTTAATTTGAGAGAAAAAGGTTTAGCGTACAGGTTGTGTTTTTAGCAATCGGTCCAATCTAGGTGATCTTGAAGAGAGAGGGACTTTCTGAGGCAATCGGAATGAACGACGTTTTTGGACAGGGTGAGTGGGGGCTTCAGAATAATTGTTGTTATTTTTATTTGGCTTTCAGTTCGAATGTTGGGGAAGAATGAAGAATGACAGAAAGGAAAGAAGAATGACAGAAAAGAAAAAAAGTTTACTGGATCCGAGAAAGTTTTTTTTTTAGCTAGCGTCCGCATGGATCAAGTCCGTATAAAAGTTTTGTTATTGTTTATATTGTGTAATAATTTTGTATTTCTTCAATTTCAGTAATCAAATGATCTAATAGTTAAAGTAACATTAAATGTATTTATAAAAAGGACTGTTTAAGGGATATGGAATAAGGAATATTAATGGATTCTAAGTGTTATTGAGGGAACATTTAATAATAGTGGAAATTTACGGATTATTGGGCAATCATTTAAATCAAATTGGAGAGGTGGCTCTACTTGGCCAGGTTTTGAAGAGCGAAGCTGGAGACTTAAATTAATACAAATAATCAAATAATTTATCATTTAATTAATTAATATAATTAATAAATACGGATGAGTAATTAATTGTTCAAAGTTATCCCTTTATTTACGCTAAAAGAAGATTTTTGTTTATCAACTTTTTACTTGGGAAGAACACTACATTGGGTTGTAGGTGAGTACTGGTTTAATTGTTTTGTTGTGAAGCTTTGTTATCATTGATTTTTATTACACAAATTATTATTTTTTTTTTCATAATGATTAGAAGTTGTAGCAAGTATTCAATTGCACAGTCCCATGCTGAAAGACAGTAGAGTAGGTGAGGATAAACAAGACTATAGTAAAGGTTTCTGAGGGTATATTTTGGAACAAAACTTATCTTAAGGAATGCATAGTTAGCATTGGATAGTTTGCTAATAAGACTATTTATGTGTTCTTTGAAAGAAAGATGTCATCAAGGATAACACCTAATAATTTGGCAGACGATACCCGATTTGCAATTAGATCTTTTGCTCTTACATTTAGTTGGACAGGGTTCTTTTGATTTGTTATTACTAGGTAATTTGTTTTTTGTAGGTTTAGGGAGAACCTGTATGCCTCTACCCATGTTATGATGTTTTTCAATTCAATGTTAACTTTACAGTTAAGTGTGTCTATATTATGGTCTGATATTAAAATTGGAGTGTCATCAGCATATTGAGAGTGTATTGAATTGTGACAATTTTGAAAGTCATTTGTATATATATATTAAAGAATAGCGGCCACAAAATAGAGCCTTATAACTTTATAAGGGACACATTGAGAAATTTAGGCGTGTGATGATGATGATGGTGTTTCCTAATCGAATGTATTGTGTCCTGCCAGATAAATATAACTGAAACCATAGTAGTGAACCATTAGTGATACCAAGTCTAATTTGCTTAAGAGTAGGTTGTGTGGAACTACATCGAATGCTTTTGAGAAATCTAATAGTAATAGTATACATGTTTGTTTTTCGTTTAGAGCTTTGTATAACTCTTCAGTAAGGAAGATAAGAGCATCTTCTGTGTTAATGTTTTTGGTAAAGCCAAACTGATTTTGTGAGAGAAGCTCATTTTCATGAAAGTAATTAGTAAGTTGTGTGTGAACTAATTTCTTAAGAATTTTACCAGGATTGAGATCGGATGTGAGTTTTTCGGGAGGGAGGTATCAGCACTCTTGGGAACAGAGTTAACTTTTACAATTTTTAATTCAGTTGGATAATGATCTAGTTCAATTGAGTTGTTACACAGGGAGGCTAATATAGGTGAGATTTCTTTTTTACAGTATTTGTAGATCGAGTATGGGACACTGTGAAAGTCAAAGCTTTAATTCATGAGACCATTTATAACACACTTAATGTCAGATGTTGATATTCTCTCAAATGCAAAGTTTGGTTCCTCGTTCGGTCTTAAATATTCAACAAAGAACACTTCTGTCTCTGGAACTTAAGCTGCTAATGCTGCCCCTCCAGTAGTAAAGTACGAGTCCAATTCATTAACTATGCATTGCTTGTTTGTAACTATTTCATCATCTATTTTTAACTCGTTAATTTTTGTATGTCTATTTTTGTGATGGTTTAAAAATGTTGTTTATTATGCCCATTATGAATAATAATAATAATAATAATAATAATAATAATAATAATAATAATAATAATAATAATAATAATAATAATAATAATAATAATAATAATAATAACTGAGTCAGTAAGGGAGTTTCTGAATCAAAGGAATTATTTGGTTAGAGGTGAGAAGAAAGGTGCATATTTAGGAGTGAATGGCGGGGTTTTTGTGGAGGAGGCACGGTTGGTTGCGCCTGGCCCACTGAATGAACCCTTACACTGACGAGATGCCACGGTGGGGGTCTGTCACTAAATTGTGAAACCCTAGGATGGGTTTTTGGCTGCGACGGCTCGCACTTAAGGGAATGAGGGAATGGTATGGAGGGAGTCCTTTCATCAAACATTACAGTTTGCTACAATGATAACGTTGTCTAGAAGAATAATTAATAATAAATAATAATAATAATAATAATAATAATAATAATAATAATAATAATAATAATAATAATAATAATAATAATAATAATAATAATAATAATAATAATAAAAATAATAATAGAAAAAAGTAATGTTCCCTGCGCTCTTGTTCATCTGATTCTAACTTGAGTAAAAAGTAATAAGAGAAATGAATTAAAATACCTTCACGTATTGAGGGCTCGACTTCTTCCCAATCATTTCAGGTTTTATGACGTCATTGTTGACTTGTTCTTCGTCTAACATGGATTCCTTCTTTATTTCTCTCAACTCTGACTTTATAGATACAGTTTCATCTAATTCTTCAATTTTAATGTTAAATGGAGAAGCAAAGTTTGTTCCACTGTCAGGAAAAATCTGAAAATGACCAAAGGGTTTATATAAGCTTGCTGGGATAGGATTCAACTAAAATAAGTGATACACCATAGAGAGAGATGTGGGTTGAAATCTTCTGCCTGATGAACTTCTTATCTAATGGAGAATTTTCTGTTAATATTCACTTATTAGATTTCAGAAATTCTGTAAATTTACATTTGTATCTTTAATATTTTTTTTATGTAACTTTTAGCAGTATAATAAAAGTAAAATAATAATTTTTTCTTTAGGATATTACAGGTAAATTTAAAAAAAGTTATAAGTATGTTGAAATTACTCTATAATAAAATACATTAGTAAAACACAGTTTAAAAATATTATACTAATATAAGAATTTAATTAAGGAAGTTGAATAGAATCAGTGTTTGAATGGCATTTACATATTGTATGGACTGGATTGCAAATAGCAAAAAAAAAAAAAAAAAAAAAAAAAAAAAAAAAATGGACAAATAAAGAGAAAGGGAAATCAAACCAGAATGATCAGAAGGAAGTCACATTGAGGGAGTGAAATGTAGGAAATACGTAATGATTGGAGTCTTACTTTTATCACAGGTCTTGCAGGGAGGATTACTAAACGAAGTATTCAAAAATATTAATCAGTTTGAGATAATTTTTAAACTCCTTAATTAGTATAATTTCTCATTTTTATCTGCTTCATAAAACAAACAAAAGAAATTAATTGCACTATTATTATTATAATATTTGTGCATGAGTGGATGAGTTTTGATTCTGATGAGTGACTTGTGGCACAGAGCTATGGTGGATTTTGTCTGTGTGAGTATTACAATACTAATGGTTAAATTTAATTTTGAGAAAAAGGTTAAGGTACAGTATGTGGTTGTAGCATATGGTCCATCTGAGGGTGATCTTGAAGAGAGTGAGACTTTCTGAGACAATCTGAATGAACCATATTTTGGACAGGGTGAGTGGGGGGGGGGGGCTTCAGAATAATTGTTCTGGGACTTAAGGGGAGGTGCAACTATTTCTTAAAAGGGTTGGAAAGGCGATTGAAAGAGGGATGGCAAACAGTGCCTTTGGAGTTGCAGGAGAAAATGAGAATGGCAGAAAGGTGATTGAATTCTGTAAGGAGAGAGGTGTGTGTGAAAGCAATACATTTTTTGGACAAGATTATCCATAAGTATACAAGACTTGGTGGAGAAGGTATCGGAGTGATGAGTATGATTGATTTTGTATTGGTGAAGAAGAAAATGATGAAGTTTATGATGGATGTTAAATGAGTGAGGGGCTGGGGGTGAGAATATCAGATCATTTTTTGTTTTATGTAAAATTAAGTTAGTGGAGGGGCATGGATGGAGGAAGGAAGTGGGAAGAATTATTAGTGAAGTTTATAGATGATTTCTCAGCAGAGGCTGATATATATATATATATATATATTATATATATGGGAAAGATTTACATTCCAAAGGAGCTTCGTTCGTATGTAGATATACCTGAAGCGCGTGACGTCATAGTCCAACGTCAGACTCTTCATGGGTCACGTTTGACTGTGACGTCAGAAGTTGCGTACATTACGCTTGTCGTCAGAAATATATATATATATATATATATATATCTTATGATATATATATAAGTATATATTATATAAATATATATATATATATATATATATATATTATATATATATATATAATATATAAATAATAATTATATATATTTTATAATATATAGTAAATCAAATGTCCCAAATGGTTTTGAGATTTATAGAGTACGAATAGATTGTTGCGAATAAATGTCCCAAAAGTACTAATTTTGGGATTTATTGTTTTTTTTGGGTAATCACTAACGAATACCCACGGTTAGACCGCCCCGATGACAGGAGTCGGGGTCTCTCAGCCTCTAGGTGGACTACGGGGGGGACTAATCCCCCCCTCCTGGGATGGTCTCCGGAACCCCCGCTCTTTGGTCTTTGGGTGTCGCGGGGGTTCCTCCGACCATCCCCTCCGGGGTATGAAACGTCCCCCCCCTCCGTCCCCCATCGGCTCGAGCCCCTAAAAAGGGTAAATACTCCATTTTAGGGGGCTCGTTGACTCACTCTGCCTTAAAAGCAGGGATGGCATTTTTGGTGATTTTTTTGATTTTTTTAAAAATCAATTTTGAAATTTTTGGATTTTTTTATTTCTTCCTATTTTTCAAGATTGTGACGTCACGCGATATATAATTTTTAACTTGCAAATTATATTCCGCTGACGAACGAATCTAAAAAATCAAAAATATCAAAAAAAATCAAAAAAATTCACCAAAAATTGCCATCCCTGCTTAAAAGTATCCCTAAACTTTACTGAACACTGTGCCAAATGTAAAATCAAGCCATATATATATATATATATATATATATATATATAATATATTATATATATATATATATATATATATATATATATATATATATATATATATATATATATATATATATTGACCTCAACAAGTTTTGAAATTTTTGTACGGCTTCAAAAAAAATTTCAAAACGTTGATCTCTTGTATAGTTTTTGAGAAATTGAAATTTTGCTAAATAGCAGACTAGATGTTCTCTTTTCCTTCCTCTCTTAGGAATTAGTGACTTAACCTAAAAAATAGCAAGCCAGGAATTTTTTTCAGTAGCAGAAAAATGCGATTTGCATCCTTTACAATAAAAGTTATATTTCTGCCCTTGTTTAGTTAACTCACATCGAATATCACAGTGTATACATGTTTTTGTTTCTACGATTAACTTGTTATATTGCAGAAAAGCCAATAAAGTACTTTCGTCACCAATTAATTCATTTATAGACAAAATTGACATTATAAGTCATTTATACACGCACTTTTATAGACATGTTAACATAAAGACGATACCTTCAAACTAAATCTAATATCATTTAGCATAGTTTATTTATTAAACTGCCATGTTGCTAGTTTCATATATATATTCCCATATATTGCCAGATTTTCAAACACAATGCGAACATACCAATATATATTATATATATATATATATATATATATATATAGTATATATATATATATATAGTATATAAATATATATATATATTATATATATATATATATAATATATATATATAATATATATCCACATATACTTAACATACGCAGTGTTACGTCGGAGATACGTCAGTTACGCAAACCCACGTCACAGTATGACGTCACGCATTCATTTCAGCTATACGTACATACGAACGAAAAGCTCCGTTTTAAATATAATGGTAAATGCCACTATATAATTTATATATATATATATATATATATATATATATATATATATATATATATATATATATATATTTATATATATATATATATTATATATATTATTTTTAATATATATCCCACCTTGAGGATCTTGATAAGAGTTGTATTCCAAGTCTAATTCTTCATCTTTAATTTCAATTTCAGATTTCAAATCCATTTTAATAATAAATTTTCAATAAAATATATTCCAAATAATTAAAACTCTGTAAACAATAAAAAAAAATCCTTAATACATTGTAATTGAAATAATTTAGAATGGAAATGTAATCCAAAGCCTTCTGAATATATTTATTAAATATTTCCCTTTTTTTTTTTTATTTAGTATTGCAGCAAATTTTTAAAATTCCAATGAAAGAAATTGGGGAAACTCCACTTCAACTAACTAACTTCTGCTCTATTAACGCTTTCAAAGTTTTTTACGACTCATTCTAAATATTTTTAGTGATAAAACTACCTTCAGGAAATGATCTTATTCAATATTAAAATACTAAGAAAAAAAAAGTAATGATAATTTTGGATTAATAATGAAGTGCTAAAAAATATTTTTGAACATATTTTGAAAATATTAAATTAAATAGGCCTGCTTGATTACAAAAATAATTATTTTTAGTAAAAATTGAAGTTCCAGTGAAGCTTTCAATTTCTACTCTTTAGAAGCTACGAACACAAAATCAACATTAAAGCATAATATGTAATAAGTCAAACAAACATCTGAAAAGGATTTTTGTACAATTGAAATACCAAAAACCTAAAAATTTTAATATGAAAAAACATGCCTATCATAATAAATGATAGATTGACATATCAACAGAATGAAAATAATAAATGATAGATTGACATATCAACAGAATGAAAAATATTTTTGAATGCATGGCACAAACATTTATCTACAGGGGACTCTGTGTCTCCGTCCCATCAATTAATGAGTGATGTCGATTTGTTATTAATAATATAGGCCTATGTCTATTGATGTATCAATATAAAAAAAGTATACTCCATGTATGATAAGAGGTACAACTTTTCATAGTTAAATTTTTAGATTTTTGGTATTTTTGATATACAGAAGTGTTTTACTAAATTAATTAGCCTTTCTCTGATGTATTTACATTTATTTTGTTTTTCTTGGTCTCTTTATTTGAATAGAAATTGAAAATGTTTCACTGAAACTAAACTTCAACCTTATTTTTAATAGGTCACATAGGTAATTACTTCGATACTTCGATAAATTTTATGTGTTCCTCATCGACTTGGACCTTGGAACATGCAAAACTATGCTAATTCATTCATTTGTATATAGAGGAAAAAAATTTTCACTTAATTATATTCAGGGATGGCGAGTCGGGAGTCGAGTGTTTTCAGGGGTAAGGAGTTGGGAGTCGATTTCCCAAAAAGTTGGGAGTCAGAGTCGGAGTCGATTAAAAAAAAAAAAAACGACTCCTTTCGACTCCCAAAACAATTTTTTCTCTAATAAATAAACAAAAATTTGGAAAAAAAAAAACTTAATTGAATTTTTTATTATAAAAGACGTACATTTTTTTTATTTTGACATTTTGTTTGTAGCCAATTTAAGTTGTTTATTTTTTAACTGTTTATAAAATAAAGGCTTATAAAATAAAAGTACTTGACTACTCTGTTGTATTGTACATTAAAAGACATTATCAACACGCGAGCGGATGCTATTAAAATAATAATCTTACAAAATTTAAAGTCAAGTTGAGTACATAGCCGATTTTAAATTTAAAAATAATAGAGTCACACCAATTTTAAGATAGTTGCAATAAGCTAAAAAGCTAAAAGAATTTGATAGATATACTATACATTTATGTACAACAACTGTGCTGGCGCTCACGTTGTGGTTGTGTCAGCATTTTAAATATTTCCGTACCTAATGCAGTGAATTTCATAAGAACATAAGAAATATAGGGAAAATGGTTCAATTGAATCGTTGATAGGCGTTTTTCGATTTTGCACCTTTGCTAACGAAATTTAGGGAAAATGCTGCGTGTGAAATGTCGTTCGTTTCAATTGTCAATTTAGCACAGAATTTTTTAGTTAAAATGCTAATGAAAACGTTTAGTAATTTGCCAGGGACGTTGGGGGATTTTTTTGGATTTTTTGAATGAAAAAAAAATCAATTTTTCGATTTTTGATTTTTAGAGAATCGTGACGTCACGCGAAATATAATTTTGTAAACAAACTTTTTTAAGGTTCGATTAATATATTTTTAACCCTAGGCCCTATATCTGAGTTCAAAATCTTAAAATAGGGCTTATAGTCTATGACACAATGAAACCGCAACACTAAAGAGTGTTATTTGTAATAATGATAATATATTACATCAGAAATAAAAGAAACATTTTTGAAACATGATCTTTTGTTGACATTTTTATAGTGTAGAAATTATTCCAACTGGAGACTTTCCCTTTGCTATGATATATTATTCTAATTTTTTTTTATTTTCTATTTTGTTTTGCTTCTCACTTAAAATATCCAAAAATTTTAAAAATATATATTAAAAAAAATCGAAAAATCAAAATAAGCAAAAAAATCATGATTGTTTTGGAGCAATAGCAAAAAAAATCAAGTGAAAAAATCAGTTGAAAAAATCAATTGATTTTTTCTGTGCCATCCCTGGTAATTTCCTAAATTCTGTTAGGTTGCTCTTTCCCGTGCTTACCAAATTTTAGGAAAATACTAACGAAAAAATGTAAACAAATATAGATTGCGGCGTAGTAATTCGTTGATTTGATGAATGTTTCATTTATGTAATAAGCTTTAATTCTAATTTCTTCCAAATCGAATAAACTCCATCACATAGTGATCCAATTTATTTGTAATAAAAACCATTTGTTATCTTTTTTTTTTTTTTTTTTTTGTTTATTCCAAAACCACGTGCTCCATTAGAACAGCTGATCAAAATTTTTGTAAACAATCGGTCGATTATGCCCGGAATTCGTGCTAAAACTGGATTACATTTCCTTATCCAAGCGTTAGCCACAAAATGCAAAAAAAAAAACGGAAAACGGACATAATCGTAAAATTATCGCAAAGAAAATTATTTTTTATCGATATATAAATTAATCGAAAAAAACTATTCCAGAAATAAACATCGATATTGTTATCCCTAAAAAAAAGGCCGAAATTAGTCAACTTTTTTTTCGGAGTGTAATTTTTCATATTTTTATTAAAAATATGCATTTATAATATACGCTAATCAGTAAAAAAAAACTTCAAAGAACTTTTTGGTTCTATTTCTGTAAATTAAAAATTTATAGTTTTAATACAATAGTTACGTAAAGTTTATTGTCACCCCATCTTGTTTGTTTACATTTGTTCATTAGCATTTTCCTTAAGGCGTTTTCGATTTTGCACTTTTGCTAACGAAATTTAGGAAAATGCTAAAGTTGCGTTCCATTTTGTCAAATTTAGCGCAAATTTATGGAAAATGCTCACCAAACGTTAAGGAATTTCCTAAATTCTGGAAGGTTGCTATTTCCCGTGCTACGAATTTAAGGAAAAATGCTACAAATGTAAAAACCAAACAGATGGTGGCGTAGTAGATCGTTGATTTGATGAATGTTCCATTCATGAAATTAGCTTTAAATCTAATTTCTTCCAAATCGATAAACTCCATCACAATAGTTGATCAATTATTTGTAATAAAAACCATTTGTTATTTTTTTATTTTTTTTTGTTTATTCCAAAACCACGTGCCCCATCAGAACAGCTGATCAAAAATTTTGTAAACAATCGTTCGATCATGCCCGAAATTCGTGCTAAAACTGGATTAGCATTTCTTATCGAGCGTTAGCACAAATGCAAAATGGAAAACGGCTTTTGTTACATAGTAGATAAAAGCCTAAAAAGGTTTGTGAAAAGTGTAAGAAAGAATTGAAATTACGAAAATGATTTTATAGTTTTAGCATTCTTGCAATATTTTGTTTCATAGTAGATAAAAAGGTTTGTGAAAGTGTTAGAAAGAATTGAAATTACGAAAATAGGAGGAAAGTTTTATTTTTATGTTAATAGTAGGCCTAAACATTGTGGCTCCAAGTATATATACTGTTTGTGCAAAATATTATTTTTTTTCCAATATTAGAATATCCTACAGTGATGCGCTTTTAATTATCTAGCTTGGTAATTGTTTAGTGTTATTGACTT
>JABUQX010137735.1:0-14632 GCA_015478945.1 Trachelipus rathkii | reverse complement strand
AGTCTAGTAACATTGAGAACGACTTTCATCTGGATCAAGGAACCATTATTTATTGGAAGGAATTTACTTACTGAAAGTAATTGATCTTTGATATTTGAGGAGTCCATCTGCGACTCAGGAATAATTTTGGAATCAGAAGACTTCGTAGATTTCACTACGCTTCGTATTTGAGAAAGTGGAAAACTACATTGTGAATCATACCCTAGACATTTTATACAGTTTATTCTATTTTGATTTGTATTGTTTAATAAACGAACTCGGGAAATGTCACTCTGTTATTGACGGAAACCCCATCTTGTGACAATATATATAATATATATATATATATATATAATATATATATATATATATATATATATATATATATATATATTATATATATAGTTTATATATATATGTAGCGGAGAGGAAGCACGCTGGGATCAACAAGCTACCCGACTGGAAGGTGCCTCTCTCCACTCTTTCTCGGTAGAGTCGAAGTTCGAAGAAATAGAAGATTTCGGAGGTCAAAGTATAGAAGATTACGTAGATAAGGTAGTGATGTCAAAAGAAGTGTTGAATGTCTAGTAAGCACAGCAACCACCTGACACCATCAGGGGTAATACGGAGCAGGTTAGGTTTTCTCTGTAACGGAGGAAGTTAGTCTTGGGACTCCGTAGGCCTGCTTACTTGAATGACTATTCAAAGAGGATTGTGAACGTTTAATATATAAATAATTTGGTACAACAATCTACAACTTTTACCCAGAGAATATTGTAGACTTATATAGATCGTTCCCGGATCTTTACTCGAAGTTTAATCCGATATAGGTCTTGAAGATTAAGAATAATAATATCAATAAAGCATCAAAATCAAGGATAGTGACACTCCGTAAAAAGTTTTATCTTTACTAAAATCGCTCAGTTAAATATAGTGGGAGGTCTGTGAAAAGTTAATATATACCACAGTCCAACCCCAACAATATATGAATAAAAGAATTACGGTTAAATAGAATAATAGAATCAGTTAATACACATTGGAGATAAGTTCAAGGTATCCAATGTATAAAATATGTACAAGAGCACAGACAGCTCTGGAATCAGATACGAGAGTGAAAACCGAACGCTTCCAAATATTGCTCATGCATATAAAGTCAAGGGAGAACAAGAAATTCTGACTCAACAACCGCGAACATATGATGACTTAACTGAATTTGACTGGGGAATGGTTCCAAGTGAGGAGTATGATTCAGGATGAATCACAACTCTGCTGAAGTACTACCAAGGAGAAAAGACTCAGGCCGAACCCCAACGTTAGAATTGGCATGGAGAAAGATCCAGATGAATCACAACTCCGAGACAATTTCACGAAGAAAGACTCAGGATGAATTCCAAACTTCAAAATAGCACTGAGAAAAGATTCACTAATGAATCTCAGCTCAAGAATATCAGCAAAGAAGATGGATTCAGGAATGAATCCCAGCTTTAAAAATGTCAGCGAAGAAGATTCAGGATTGAATCCCTAGTATAAAAATCAGGAACGAAGAAGGATTCAGGATAAATCCCCGCTTTTAGAATAACACAACGATGGATTCAGGAATGAATCCCCGGCATAAAAACCCTGTTAAAATATAAACAGTAATTGGTATTTGCATCATACTTCTAATTTACATATTACATAATTAAAGCATGATTACATGGATCTTTGTATGTTAAGAAACCTACCCTGGTAATGTCCAAACGGGGTTTCTCAAATAGGGACACTAGTGATGTCAATGGCTCCGACTTGACAGTAAACTGCAAACAAAGTGTCAAGTTTACTATCTTATCAATCAAAACTTAAGTTTATAAATTTGTACATTAAATTAGGATCATAAATTAATTAAGGTTCTTTGTATGTAGTTACTGACCTTGAAAAACAGATATAAGTCTTTTTCAAAGTCTCGATAGATTCAATTGTCTTCCTGAGCACACTATGGACTCACACATCATATGTTTCCTCCAGTTTTTTATTATTTGGGTTTATGTTATTTAATAAAAATATTAACCATGCACTCATCAACAAATCAATATATATTTATTGAAAAATTTTACTAGACAGTAAGAATCAAGACAGGATATAAAAAGAGTAACCATATAGTATCATGGAATTATTTGCCAAATATCATAAATAAAGCAATAAGATGAAAACTCTTACAGGCTGGATCAAAAATGTTGCAAAAGTCCAGACTGTATATAATTTCTAAGTTCAAATATTACTATGATTAAAATACTTGATTACCAATTGACACCACAACACCAAAAAAAAAAAAGAAGGCAAAAAAAAAAAAAAAAAAAATGAACAATATCTCCCTTATATCCTCCCCCACTAAAATCTAAAAACCCCACCTCAATTTTTCCACGTCATTCAAAGGAAAGACCGGAGTGAAGGAGGCAAAAGAGCATAGAAACAGCGCGCAAGAAGGATACTCAGGACTCTCTACTAAGCTATGAATAATTTTACAATAAATTATTTTATATACAATTTAAATAGATTCCACATTTATTTAATGACTCTAAGAATAAACGGTTTGGATGTAAACCATCCACCAACAAAGGAGAATTCAAGTTTAAGGTTTCCTTGTTGAGATACTTGCTATGAGGGGTGACAGGAAGTACTCCCCATTTAGCAATGCTTCTATGATAATCCTCAAGGAGGTCGGTCCCTCTGACGATATTTTTATATCGGCCACCCCCCCCCCCCCCCCCCCCCCCCCCCCCCCCCCCCCCCCCCCCCCCCCCCCCCCCTATTGGTATTTATCTTCCATAATTGAAATTGACTCGAACAGGCTATACTGTAGATGGAATGCTCCCGCATCATTTCTGTTGAGAGTGCAGGATCACCGATGGTAGAATTTGGGAATATATAAACAGATTTTAACTGGAGGATTTTTCTTCCTAGCAGCCTCAGTTATTTTTCCCATTATTTCAGGAACCGCTTCCACGGAAAGATCTACTACAGGCTCGAAGACCGTGGCAATATTTTTATCGTGATCCTGTGGGGTCATTAAGTTTTGAACCCTTACGAGGCACGAAGGTAGTATGCGGCCTGAAACGTAGTCCGATTTTACGGAGATACCATGTTTCAGGTGAAGATATCTCTTTTGATTCTTGAAGATAGAAACCTCCGAAGAGCCCAAGGCCAATAATAGCGGCATTTTGATTCGTCCGTTTACTCTGGGAAACCGACAGAGATGTTTCTAGATGTCTGTAACCACGTCGAATCAATTCTGAAAAGCATCACATATCCGGCAATTATTGAGTCATGATAGAATTTCTAATTACAAAAGACATGCATGAACATTTCCTATTCTAAGATAATTATTTTTACTACATAATAACTGTCACGAAGCGAAAAAAAGAATTAGAGTAAACTAACTCATTTTTACCTTCTATTCTCAATTTAAGATTTAATATAATGTATAAAAAATAACTTTGAGAAATCGATTAGTTATTCAGTAATAATAAAAAAAAAATAAATGAAAAAAAACAAAGTTTAATGATAAAAATTTAATTGATTTCAAAAGTAAAAAGGGTATTGTTGATATTTTCCATATCAGGAAAGATTTGCTGGAAATACCATTTGTTCATCGAAAAAAACACGTCATACCTCAGTAATAATGAAACTTGAATGGTATATTCTCATTTAAAATTAAAAATAAATTCATCAGGATAAATCCACACATTTTACTTATAAATGTGGTCCTATGATTTGAAGAGAGAGAGTCTACTCATCCAGGCTATATGCATCTATCATGAGAACGTCTTAGTATCTCCTTCAGGAACCGGGAAAAATCTGTAAAATAAGTTTAAGCTCCTCCGGCCCACAACCCGTCATGAAACATGACAGGTTCGTTGGAACCTAGGAACTGATATCATAATATATTGAATATAATCAAGTTGAAGTATATATAATATATTATATAATAGTATATATATAGTATATATATTAATATAATTTTATATAATAATATATATATAGTTATATATATATATATATAAATAAGGATATATATATTATATAGTTATAATATATATATATATATTATATATATATATATATATTCTTTCTTGAGTTAGGTGATCGGTTTGATGAATCTATACATATATTTATTAATAATTATTTATTTAATAGATTAATTACTGTTATAAGGTGAAGGATATATAATATAATCAACCATTGGTTAAATAGCAAGGAATCAGTCACTTAAAATATGCTGTTGTAGATATTTAGGTTTAATAGTATATGTCTTGCATAATAGATATAATCCGACACACAAAATCAATTATGAAAGAATCATTTATACTAGGAGTTTGTTCGTCACATAAAGTTGAAAGTTGACGCAGCACATAAAAGCATACATCCCAAACAACTTGATAGATGAAGAGGTTTAGACATAGTACAAAGGAAGTTTACTTAAGGAGATAAGAAAGGAAAAAAATCCAGGTAACTTATCAGGCCAAAAAAAAAAGAAGCCAAAGCATTTTAGATTAAGGTTTCAGTCAGTAAGTGAACTAGTGAATGACGGAACTTTTTTAATATAATTTCATGATAAATAAAAAAAGGGCAAAGCCAACCTTATGGGCAAACAGACGTGAGTGAGTTATAACCTTGGAAGAGGTTTATAAAAGAACTAGTCTGTCTCGATGGCGTACAATCTATTGCGACATAAGTTTACCGATTACTATAAAGTAATTAGCAGATAGTATAGTGAACCCCGGCAAACATTTTTAAATAACAGGTTCACTTATCCAGCCGTTATTGCCATATATTAAATGTTTATTATTAGTATAATATATGTAAACGTAGCTAAGAACCTCCGTAAAAGCTGTTATAACTTCTGGTATTGGCAACTGACCCGGAAGTTTTAATAATCAGAGTCGTTTCTGGACCAATTGACCTTGAAGTTTATACTTTACGGGATGCTTTTGTAACTCTTCAATAATAACATCTCTTACCTCTAGGTGTCTATCCAAAAGCGAAAAGCATTTATACAACGAGTCCCCTCCTCCGCTGATTTCTATAGGAAAGAACCCAGAAGGAATGAAATCCGAAGATGGATTTTCGGAAACTTCCAGATTATCATTTACGGGAGATCGGGAAAGAGCATCGGCAACTATATTTTTAGGGCCCGATATATGGCGGATATCAAAGTCGTATTCATAGAGCTCCTCCATAGTCCTAGCTAACCTCCCGTCAACCAAACTCATATTTTGTAAATAGATGAGCGGCATATGGTCGGTGAATATAATGAATTTTACACCACGGAGGAAGGGTCTAAGGGATTTGACAGCCCAACGCAAAGCAGTTAGTTCTTTATCAATTACTCCATAATTTCTCTGAGCCCCATTGAAGGTCATAGAAATAAAAGCAATTGGCTTGCGTTCGCCGTCTTGGATTTGAGAAAGACAAGCCCCAGCCCCGAGGTCTGAAGCATCTACATGTAGCTCCATGGGAGAAACCTCCGGACTATAATCAGGGAATCCTAACAAGGTGGGATTTACTAAGGCCTCTTTCAGTTGATCGAAGGCCTGCTGACAACTCCGGTGTACTTAATGGATCTACCACCAGTCTGGCATGATAAAGGCCTTACTTGATCTGAGCAACAATGAATATGTCGCCTATAAAAAGTTTACCATTCCCAGAAACTGGCGTAATTGCTTTACCGAAGTGGGGACTGGAAATTCTAAAGCTCCTTTGAGATTTTTCTGAAGGGGAAGTATACCTTTCCGTGATATATGGTGACCCAAGAATTCCACCTCAGTCCGACACAACCGGGTTTTACTGGGTTCAAGTTTGACCCGTTTTTCTAACAGTGCAGGAAAGACACGATCCAAGGTGGGTTAGATGATCACCTATATTTTTACTGAGAATGATAATATCATCTAAATATACCATAACCTCGGACCATGGTAATTCTTCCAACGCCAACATCATACCACGTTGAAATGTTGCCAGACCATTCTTTACACCAAAGGGCATTTTTAAATATTCGTATTGCGCAAAGGGGGTGGAAAAAGCAGTTTTTTCAACACTCTCGGGTTCCATTGACACTTGATAATACCCGCGGACCAGATCTATTGTTGTAAAATAGACATTACCATACATATTATAAATCATATCTATTAGGTTAGGTAACGGGAAGGAGTCGGTCTTAGTAACACTATTTAGTTTCCGGTAATCGATACATAACCGTAACTTACCGTCAGGTTTTCGTACAGGAACCACAGGAGCCGAATAAGGGGATTTACTAGGTCTAATAATATCCTGCTCCAGCAGTTCATGACATTGGTTTTCTATTTCTTGAGCCAAAGGGCCCTGGAAACGACGTACTGGTAATCTCACAGGTCGGCCAGTTTCTACCTCGATAGAGTGGGTTATATTAGTAGCCACCCCAACGTCGTGGTCACCGAAACTGAGAGCCGATTTATGCTTTAATAACACTGCGATTAATCGTTTCTTTTCAAGGTCAGAGATAGGAATATCCGCAAAGCAAAACTCCTCCTCCACCTTAGTGGAGGACCATACGTCTGCTTTAAAGTTGATTTCGGAATTCATCGCCTCTACTGGCCTAGTATTAACTTGAAGATCTTCTTCTTCCAGGGAAAACAAGCTACCTACTACCGTACCTTTCCTATAATAATGAGGTGTATCGGAAGGATTTAATAGAGCGATCCTACACGAGTCTCGCAAATCCAATACACCCGGAATTGGAACAACGGGTCCCATTGGCTCTGATTGAAAACCTACCAAGGGGGAGATTTCAGATGAAGGACAACTTACCTCCACCATCTGACAAGAAAAAGGGGGACAATTAATGGAATTTACCGCGACACATTTATAAAAAGGAATTTTGAGACTCTAATCCCTAGCTATGGAATCTATACAGTCATCAGTTCTATGTACTAATTCCCGCGTAGTTAAGTCTGGAAGAAGGTCATTTTCTTTTAATGCGACAGCTCCCAAAACTAGCGGAGCCGGCATAAATTCCTGGGGAACCACCAACAAAATGACGGGCTTAGATACATAATCACTGTCAGGGAAGTACAAATTACATTCAGCGTAGAAGTCGATAGGTACTGAATGTTCACGAACCAGACCACTGATGGCGTTAACGTTTATATCCACAGAGGGCCGTAAAGGTAAGTTCTTCATGTACGCTTCGGTTATTTCAGTGCTGATTAAACTAATTCCAGCTCCACTGTCTACCATACACCCATAGAAGCCAGAGCTGTTGGGTACTAAAGCGACTGAAATAATCAGAGGGTCCTCCTTGAAAGGAGTACAATGGACTACCATCGTCCTTAATGAATTCTCTAAGGGTCTATTTATTTCTAATGGAGGTCGTTCGGAGGATTTCTCGGGGATAATTCTAGAAGTTTTAAAATTTTCTGCACCTCCATCATCATTGACCGAGTCTATCTCCATGTTATTCTCCACCAGGGGACTCAATTCCGGGGAGACCAGGAGTTTAAAGGAGGACCGTACCGCACTTCATCATTCGCACATGGATTTAAATTTTTAATTGAAGTTAGGGACGGTTCTACTTGCTTGGACGATGTAGACTGGTGATTTGTTGAATGATTTGAAGAATAAGACCTGGAATATACTCTTTCTACGGGAACATTACTAGGGGAAGAAGGATCTTTGTAAGGATTATGGGACTGGGGAGGAGCACTAATGTGTGAACACCTCATCCCAGCATGAGCCCAACCGCAAAAGGGACAAACTACTTTTCTAATTTTCGGGGAGGAAGAAGAAGAATAATTTCTAGATCGACAGTTGGCCCTGATGTGACCTTTCTTTTTGCAGTAACTGCATACTCCAAGATATTTGTAACACTCCTCCATGGAGTGACCTGTTTTTTCACAGTAGTGGCACAGAACATTTCTCCGGTCATCAGCCTTAGGATGGTTCTGTGAAGTCGAATTATGGTCATGACTAACGTTATTATTCTGGTTTTTGTAACTATTGGTGGAGTCACGATAGTAACGACTACCACTATTTCGTTCAGGTGGACTACTTTTATTCTTAGGGGCCTGACGATGATTAGTTTTGGATTTAGGCTTATGTTGTTCGACTTTGTGATGCAAAACATCTGTCCATCCAGGGAGTGCCGTATTGATCCGAACCACTGGCTCCACGGATTCGTGTAATTCCACTTCCTGGTCAGCGCGGTAATAATTTGATGGACCGACCTCAAGTGGATTGGTTTGGGACATTGAATTTGGGAAAGCAGTGTTATCGCTGTCTAAAGAGTCCGCAAAATTCACTATATTTTCCCATGAAGCTCTACTATAACCGTCCAGCTCCATCATTTTTATATATTGACGGACGAATGTTTCAATATAAGGAAGCAAACTACATAGGAAAGCTATCCTAAGGGAATCATGATCTCTCATATTGTGTCCATGGTAGGCTTGACATAAGCCAGGCGTTCCACCGAAGGCAACATTTTGATGCTCTCTTTTGCGTGGATCGGTTTGAGCAGCATGAACTTTCTATATTCTAATTTCTTTTTCTTTCGTTCTTCATCACGATACCAACACACAAGATTATCCTGTACAGAGAAGTATTCACGGTTATCTTTTATGATTTCTCGGTATATGTTCAGAAATTTGCCTTCTAGCTGTCGACCAAGCAGTCTTAACCATTGGTGATGGGCATTTGGATAGTGTAAACTACAATAAGCCTCAAAATCAGCCAAGTAGACTAAGAGATCTTGTTCCGCTTCATATTTGAACTTACCAGGATCCACAACCTTAAGTTTCTGGGAGTTCTTGAGTAACTGAGTAAGAAGCACAATGGCTTCCTCCAGCATATCAAGCCTCTGTTTCATGTGTGGTCCTGAATACATGGAAGGTTCATCGTCGTCGGGAATACGACGTTCAGAAGGTTTTTGAGAATATCCTTGTGGAAAACACCCAGAATAGACCCGAGGGTCAGTTGATAACATCTGGTGCTCCGGATATTGATTTCTGATAATTTGTTCTCGGTGAGGCTGTAGCAATTTATTATATTTTTCTGAAAAGTCAGCCTCTCCTCTATTTATAGGGGATAGAGAATCTCTTGTGCCTCTACCCATTTCGGGATTTCTAAAGAGAGACTTATGATGATTAAAGTAATTTCCTGGGGGTATAGAATTATGATGAAGATTGGGATTAGGAAGAAGCTGAGGTTTAGGAAGAAAATTATGAGTAGTCATAAGATTATGATTAGGAATAAGATTAGGATTAGGAATAAATTGATTTTTGTGATTTTCTACATAACTAGGTGGATTAGGAAGAAAAGGCTTGGATCGTGATTGAAACTGGGAATCTAAGGAAGGTTTATAATCACGATCATATAAAGAAGTGGTATTTTTAGGCATATGCACATGATGGGAATCTAAGTCAGAAGGAATACCTTGACCTTGATCATGGTACGTTCTCTGTTCAACATTACTGACTGAATTTACTTGTGCCAATTTCCCTTCACTTATCATTTTGTCCCTATTAAGTTTTATTAACAAGTTACCCATTTCGGACATAGTGAAAGGTTTGTCAGAGTTGGTAACTACTTTCAAGTCAGAGTTGGCAATTGAATTTAAGTCAGAGTTGGTAACTAAGGGTATATCAGAGTTGGAAACTTCTACCCTGTCTTTATTTTCCTCATTCATTCCTACATTCATGGCTACATTATTTTTATTACGATCATCACGCAGACGCTGGTCTAAACGTGGATCCAAAGCGACAGCTGCCAGAGTTGGATCGAAGTCCAAATCCTCATGGCTATCAGGACCTGTACCTGTTTCCAAGTCTTTGAGTTGATTTTTTTCTGACATTTTATTTAAGTTTCAAAGGAAAGAATTTCAAAGGATTGGAGGGTTATTACTAACTAACTCTCGATCTGTCCAATATAAGTACAAAAAAGAAGAAGATTTAATTGAAGATAACTGAAGAGAATCGATGATTTCAAAAATAAATGACGGTGTGAGCGAGAGTCACAATCCTAGTGCACGCAAGCGCAGGAACTCAGAGTCCCTGTTCGGGCGCCACTTAATTTATTTATGTAGCGGAGAGGAAGCACGCTGGGATCAACAAGCGTACCCGACTGGAAGGTGCCTCTCTCCACTCTTTCTCGTAGAGTCGAAGTTCGAAGAAATAGAAGATTTCGAAGGTCGAAATATAGAATATTACGTAATGATAGGTTAGTGATGTTCAAAAGAAGTGGTTTGAATGTCTAGTAAGCACAGCAACCACCTGACACCATCAGGGGTAATACTGGAGCAGGTTAGGTTTTCTTCCGTAACGGAGGAAGTTAGTCTTGGGACTCCGTAGGCCTGCTTACTTGAATGACTATTCAGAGAGGATTGTGAACGTTGATAATATATAAACAATTTGGTACAACAATCTACAACTTTTACCCAGAGAATATTGTAGACTTATATAGATCGTTCCCGGATCTTTACTCGAAGTTTAATCCGATATAGGTCTTGAAGATTAAGAATAATAATATCAATAAAGCATCAAAATCAAGGATAGTGACACTCCGTAAAAAGTTTTATCTTTACTAAAATCACTCAGAATATATGGTGGGAGGTCTGACAAAAGTTAATAGTACACAGTCCTACCCCAACATATATGAATAAAAGAATTACGGTTAAATAAAATAATAGAATCAGTTAATACACATTGGAGATAAGTTCAAGGTATCCAATGTATAAAATATGTACAAGAGCACAGACAGCTCTGGAATCAGATACGAGAGTGGAAACCGAACGCTTCCAAATATTGCTCATGCATATAAAATCAAGGGAGAACAAGAAATTCAGACTCAACAACCGCGAACATATGATGACTTAACTGAATTTGACTGGGGAATGGTTCCAAGTGAGGAGTATGATTCAGGATGAATCACAACTCTGCTGAAGTGCTACCAAGGAGAAAAGACTCAGGCCGAACCCCAATGTTAGAATTGGCATGGAGAAAGATCCAGGTGAATCACAACTCCGAGACAATTCCACGAAGAAAGATTCAGGATGAAATCCAAACTTCAAAATAGCACTGAGAAAAGATTCACTAATGAATCTCAGCTCAAGAATATCAGCACAGAAGACGGATTCAGGAATGAATCCCAGCTTAAAATGAATCCCAGCTTTAAAAACGTCAGCGAAGAAGATTCAGGATTGAATCCCTAGTATAAAAATCAGGAACGAAGGAGGATTCAGGATGAATCCCCGCTTTTAGAATAACACGACGATGGATTCAGGAATGAATCCCCGGCATAAAAACCCTGTTAAAATATAAACAGTAATTGGTATTTGCATCATACTTCTTATTTACATATTACATAATTAAAGCATGATTACATGGATCTTTGTATGTTAAGAAACCTACCCTGGTAATGTCCAAAAGGGGTTTCTCAAATAGGGACACTAGTGATGTCAATGGCTCCGACAAGACAGTAAACTGCAAACAAAGTGTCAAGTTTACTATCTTATCAATCAAAACTTAAGTTTATAAATTTGTACATTAAATTAGGATCATAAATTAATTAAGGTTCTTTGTATGTAGTTACTGACCTTGAAAACAGATATAAGTCTTTTCAAAGGTCTTCGATAGATTCAATTGTTTCCTGAGCACAACTATGGATCTCACAATCATATGTTTCCTCAGTTTTTATTATTTTTTTTATGTTTATTTAAATATAAAATATTAACCATTCCTCATCAACAAACAATATATATTCATGAAAAATTTTACTAGAAAAAGAGAATAACATTATAGTATCATGAATTATTGCCAAAGTTGATCATAAATAAAGCAATAAGATGAAAACTCTTACAGGCTGGATCAAAAATGGTCAAAATGTCCAGACTGTATAAAAACATTCCTAAGTTCAAATATTACTATGATTAAAATACTTGATTACCAATTGACACCACGGCACGAACAATATCTCCCTTATATATATATATATATATATATATATATATATATATATATATATATATATATATATATATATATATATATATATATATATATATATATATATATATATATATATATATATTAGTGATGGGACGAAGATCCATCATCGTCAAAATCGTCAATTTTCGCCGATTATTTTGCCGATTAATTGTACAAATATTAAGAATTTTGATAATATATATATTAGGATGTACCGATACCAGAAAAGAGGCCGATCCCGATACTCTAATTTTTTAGGTGCTGATACTTAACATAATAAATACACAGTAATAAGGTAGAACATTTGTGTACTCTAGGCAACTCAGATTGCATTCCTTGTACAACCAAGTCATTTATTTCTCTGCCCAAGCATATTTATTTTATAAATTAAAAAATAGTATCTTTTAAGGAATAATAAATGCAAATATATCAAATATTTTTATGTTTGTGTTTATTCAAAAATTTTCCATTTTCCGTAAGTAGTAACAAAGTTTAACTTTATGGACGAACATGATTACAATTTACAGGAAGATTCTTTAACTGCTCTAATATAAAGAATAAAAATAATGAAAGAAGAGACCTCAATTGATCAGACAAAATAAAAAACGCTATTATTCAAATATGATAGAATAATAAAATACTCCTTTTAAGATAAAGATAGATATCATTCAATATGTAGATCCAATATATGGTTCAGTTTCAAAATGGGATTACAAACATACCAAATTGTAGCTTTTGACTTCTGTTGTTTTCGGGGAGCCAATATTTCAGAACCCATGTTGCTTTAGTATCAACTTCCAGATTTAAATGACTTCAAATTTGAAATATGCACGATACTCAAAATGCACTAACTCCCTTTCGATTTTTGATGAAAACCAAATCAAACCATTTTTTTGGTTTTTAAATGAAAATTGATGTATAATTTCCTGTTCAAAGGAATGATGAGTTCTCAGAGTTGAGGGAGATGATTTTTTAACTCAGTTTCTTGATTTGTTCCTGAAAAAATTCTCCCATAAATGCTTGAAATTTTAAAATTTCTTTAAATTACAAAAATTATCTAAGTAAAAAGATGTATCTAGCCCGATTTGATGTTGATCGACAAGTAGAAATATATCAAAATGTCACTTTTAAAAATTTTTTTGGGTAATATTTTTTTTTTTACTTGTCCGATCAACATCAAATTCTCAGGGCGTAAGAGATGTATCTTTACTGATAATTTCTTTGTATACTAAAGAAAAAAATAGAGGACCAAACATTTTTTAAAAATTTGTTCCAAGAACATTTTCAAAAACTACTGCATATGTATGAAAATGTATCTCCACTACATATGCTCATAAAATTTTATTTAGTTCGCATGAGTAGGAAAAACATTATTTCCACAATTTTTAATTCTTAAACCAAAAGTGGGTTTGGAATTTTGAGATTGCTGAGCACAAACATCGAAAATAAAAAAAACTACTGTGCCTTTGTGGTTATGGACCCATTTATGCATTTTTCAAAATTTAAATCATTTAAAAAAATTGTAGAGTTGAATCGAAAATGTCAAAAACATGGTTTTTGAATTTGAAAATTCTGAAAGAATGACCACAGACACAGAAAAACATCCGAAAACTACGTTTTAGAGGGCTAACTGTAGTTTGGTGTTTATAGGGTCAAATCGCTGAAAATTCCAAATTTTATTTCATTTTTACAATTAAGGTCAGCCGGAGCCTAATATTGACGGTCCTCAAATTCAAAAATTTCAAATTGTATGCAAAAACATTGGGCTTTCACTATGAGCCCTTTGAGAGCTTACATTCACCTACACTAAAAAAATACGCTTCTTCACTGATGGAGGGAGGGGCTTATAAATATTTGCTTGCGAGCACTGATAATAATGGAAAACTTGGCCCATTTTCATGCTACCACATGAAAGGATTCTCTTCTGTAGGCAGCACTTTCACAGATTGCAAATTTGAACTATCTTGCTCTTTGATGACTGTCTCTTCAGTTTTTTTTTGATGAGGTTCCTGGTGTGATTCCTTTGAATGAGTTTTGGCCATGAACTTATCAAAGTCTAAACATATCCAAATCCTCTTCATCTTCAGTTTGCTGAAAAGCCACCACTAGTCAGTGCTGCTGCTGTGGGATTGCTATAAGTGCTTCCACTTGTGAAGTGGGTCACTGAAAGCTCCTCGGTTATGCTTTTTAAATTCACCATCGGAGAGATGCATTCTTGTGGGGTTTCAGCTAGCTTAAGGAATTCTTATTGAACCTTTTATATATCAAACTAGATTTATTATTGAATCTTAAAAGCACCTTCTCACCAGAAGACGCCTATATTATCCAATACCGATAAAGAAAAAGATAATTAGATAATGGTACATCAAATTATATATATATATATATATATATATATATATATATATATATATATATATATATATATATATATATATATATAGTAGGTATAGATATATATATATATATATATATATATATATATATATATATATATATATATATGTATATGTATATATATATATATATATATATATATATATATATAGTCATGTTATAATAAAACCTGTTCCTGAGTTTGTTGGTAAAAACCTACTCCATATCTCTATATATGATGTTTAGAGCAAAAAAAAAATTGGTGACCAATCCCCATCCAGTAG
>JABUQX010137734.1:20000-27302 GCA_015478945.1 Trachelipus rathkii | reverse complement strand
TAGTGATGCACCGGAGAGTAATTTTGGCCGGAGGCCGGAGAGCCGGAGAGCAGCCGTCGAAGGAATGGAAAATTTTTAATCCGGCCCGGAGGCCGGAGCTCTCGGCCGGAGAATGTAAGTTCCATTTATACTTAACCTTCTATATATATAATTAACACTATATATATATATATATTTATATATATAATATATATATATATATATATATATATTATCATATATATATATATTATATACTATAATATACTATATTATATATATATACTATATATATATTATCATATACATGTAAGGATTGACGTCTAAACATGCACATTATCCAATGCACCTACCTCTTACGGATTTTTAAAGTACGCATACACTACTAGAGAAGTACAGTACTTGCAAGAGGGCTAAACCGTGACAGGTGTGACACTACCTTGTAGCGCTAGTTGGTAATACATCTACTATCAAGAGCGAAACCAAAGAAAGGTTCAAAACATTAATTTTATAGCACAAAACCTTTACTGACTATGCATCTTGACAATAAGAAACATTAAAACCACTTATAAATATAAGATTAAAAGAATAATCTGACATCTTCACTAGATCGACAAAAGTGGCCCCGAACAACAAAAGATAGAAAACTATGATCATCACAGACCACAGCAGATGCATCTGATCCCATGCTAATTCTCACATCATCAACTCCTCTAACCTCATTAAAAAGATATCTCCTGCCTGCCTGTTTGAATATAACGACTTAAAACAGACAGATTTTGGACACTTAATGATAGAAAAAAGCGCCGAGAAATTCATTCAAAATTCCGGTGAAATGATTGCTGTGGGACAATCTGCCCTTCTTTTGTTGAAACATTGTCTTAGAGATAATAAATCACGTATGTCTACAATATATATTCTATCAAAGAGGTTACTTTTAGAAGAGAATTATCCAACAATATATAAAAGGGTAAAGAACAAAATAACACTTAAGCTGCAAGAAATTCAAGCAATTTCATTAACAATTAACATCAAATATTTGGACTTGCTCATATATCAATGAAAGCTTTATAAGTATGTCAGTGCATTGATTGATAAAATATTTTCAAAGGAGAGTGGAACATTACAAATCAGTAGTTTTTTAGTGTTTCTCATTCAGCAGAAAATAAATGTCTAAAAAGTGAGGAAATACTTAAGGAGCTGGGATTTAAAAAAAGAAAATGTTTTTGCAGGTAAAAATGCACCAAACATTACAAAAGTTATGAGAGCGACAGGTGTTATAAAATGTTCTATTCATTCCTTACACTAGTAATACATGTTGCTTTATTTTCTTAAAAATCAACTAAAGATTTACTTTATGTAGGAAAATTGTAAGTCATTTTAGTAGATCACCAATTGCAACAACTAAGTTAACTGAAATTCAAAAAATCTCAAAATTTGCCAATACACAAACTTATCCAAGATGTGGAAAAAACAAGATGGAATTCATCATATTATATGCTGCAAAGGAATCATAGAGCAAAAAATTGCAATTATTATATTCTTCAAAATTCGAAAAAACAATCTAGATATCTTAAATGCAAATCATTGGAAGCTAATGGAGAATATTATTAGATTGCTACAACCATTTTGAAGAATTAACTAAAAGAGCGAGTGATGATGCTGTAGATTTATCTTCTGTAATACCTGCAGTTAATGCATTGCAAAAATATTAAGCAAAAACTTGAAGGATAGCGGTGTAAAACTATGAAAGATGAACTAATAAATTCTGTATACAACGTTTTGGTACCATTAAAGAGAAGAAATTTATGTACTTGCAATCAGTTCTAAATCCACAATACAAATTAGCCCCCTTTGATATATGATCAAATAAATAAAATTATGCTCAAAGAAGAAGTAAAACTTTTTTATAAAAGCTAAAAGAAAAAATTACATTAAGTTCAGATTTGATGAACAAATGATGATCACAATGATCAGTCTCATACAGATTCACATGAAGAATCTGAGAATGAAACGGCAGATATTGAGAAGAAAACACATTCAATTTTCTGGAATTGCTTTGATGACATGCTACAAGAAAAATTGTCAGAAGAAAATGAAGAATATTCAGATACAATCAAACCAAGTGGAACTGATCAAATAAGAAAAAAGTTAAAATGCAAACGTAGAAGCAGCTGTGAGAGAAAACAACATGAATTAGAAAATGCTATTCAAACTACCGTGGATAAATATTTTGCAGCACCAATTATGGAACGAAAATCGAATTCTGATTCACTGTTATGGTGGAAAGAAAGAAAAGCTCTTTATCCTGATTGCATCTTACTTGAATTAGCTAGGAAATATCTCTCTGCTCCACCTTCAAGTGTATTTAGCGAGAGAATGTTTAGCCAAGCAGGAAATAATTTATACAAGTAAAAGGAATCGTCTTTCTCCAACACTAGCTGATCAGCTCCTATTGTTTCTTTATCTTAATTTAAGAGCATTTGATTTTAAATATTAGAGAATGGTTACCTAAATAGCAAAGCATAAGCTATTTAACTTTCCTTTCGCTGACTTTGTGTTTAACAATATAATTTAAATTTCTCAAAAAATTATATTGTGATACTCTATACAGTATCGATAACAGCTGGTACATGCACTTTATAATATATATATATATATATATATATATATATATATATATATATATATTATAATATATATATAGTTTTTTAGTCTTTTGTCAGATATACATATAATTTATATATTAATATTAAAAATATATATATATATAGTTTCAAATGTTAGTTTGTTAAAACTTAAAAACTCTTTAATAATTAAAGATTAAGGATACTATATCATAATTTTTTAGTCTTTGGGTCAGATATGGCATGTAGTTTATAAAGTTCTTATACCAATTTCTGATACCTATTTCTGTATTTGTATTTTTAAAGCTAGATATCAAAAGTGTATTTTTGTTAGGGTAGTCATTTTGGATATCAAACCCTTTTTAAGTTGTTTATCAAAATAGTTAGTCAATTTAGAAATGGTGTCATATAAGCATATTCATATTATTAATATATTATTATAGTGGTACATATATCATTAGTTGACTTAATATTTCACTTACAACAAAAAATTATTAAAATTAATTTTTACACTTTGTATGAATCAGTCTTCTAAATAAAATTTATTTCATTAAAGTCTCATTATTACTTCAATTGAATTATAACTATTTTATTTTCAAAACTACCTTTTAAAAAAATAGGTCTCCGGCCGGAGAAAGCCGGAGACTAGTGTTCTCCGGCCGGAGCCGGAGATCTTTAAAAGGCCGGAACTCCGGCCAAGCCGGAGCCGAAAGCCGGAAGAACCGGTGCATCCTAAATTGTATAATATATATATATAATATATATATATATATATAATATTATATATTATATATATATATAATATATATACTATATAATTGATGTTAAATAAAGAAACAAGTGGGAAGGAAGGCAGAGAATTACTTCCCTTCTCCGGATTAATATATACTATATATATATTATATATATATATATATATATATACATATATAGATATATATATATATATATAATATATATATATATATAAATTATAATATATAATATATAATATAAGTATATATAATAATATATATATATATAAATATATACTATATATATATATATTAGTGATGGGACGATTAATCGTCAATTCGTCATCGTCATCGGCAAAACGCATATTTTTTTCACATCGTCATGTCTCGTCATACGTCAAATGCCGCCGATTATTTGCCGATTAATTTTGACAAATATTAAGAATTTGCAAATAATATTAAATAAAAACTCAATAATTAATAATAATATAATAATAATAATAATACTTAATAATAATAATAATAATAATAATAATAATTAATAATAATAATAATAATAATAATTAATAATAATAATAATAATAATAATAATAATAATAACTAATAATATAGTAATAATAGTTAAAAATAATAATAAACATAATAATTTATAATATATATATATTATATATATAATATATATATATATATATATATATATATATATATGATATATATAAAATATATTATATAATATAAATATTTATATATATATATAGTACCCATTTGCTTATGGTAATGTATGCCATCCAGGTGCCTAATTGGTTTCGCCTTTCTGTTATGACGTTTCATACCACACTCATCCTCCAGACAACATATCATATACACATATTTATATCCACACCCCTCTTCTAGACAACATCTTACAGACATCCCTATCCCTTATAATCCATACGTGTTAGGGAGAAAAAAATTGCCACATCGGTATGTTCCTGGTGTCGTAGAAAGGAAGGACTAAGGGACGGTCGTAGTAGGTTGGCTGCCTACCTACCACTTATCTTTGCAGGAATGCTAACTGCATGCCTTCGGAGAAGGTCCGTGATCGCAGGAAGCGCCCTTCTATCCCTTCGGCGAAAATGTATGAATCGTATCTGTATATGAAAATGTCAGAGGAATAAATGTTTGAGGAGATGAGAGAGATGGTGTGATGGATGTATTTAGAAAGTGCAAATTTGATTTGCTCGCTGTGACGAAACAAGATGAAGGGAAACGGTGAAAATGAGAGGTGTGGTGTGAAATGTGTTTGTCGTTGTCTGTGGAAGGGAATAAGAGGGGGATAGAAGGATTTGCAATTCTGATGATTGAGTTGTGGTAGAGAGCTATGGTAGATTTTGGGTGTGTGAGTACTAGAAGTCTAAAGGTTAAATTTAGTTTGAAATGGTCAAAATTTGTGTGGTTGACATATGATCCAACTGAGGGTAATGTTGAAAAGAGTGCGATTTTCTGCGGAAATCTGAATTGATGTTTGGATGGGGGAATAGACGATTCAGTTCATGTCGCCACATATACTGCCCATTCAAGGGATTTTTTTTTACATTGTCACCACCACTCACGAGCATTGAGCCCCTATTCAAGTGAGGGGGTGTTATTACTCTCAAACAGTTCACCCTCTAGCAGCAAATTACGCATATGACGCACAGACGGCGGGCTTAAAATGAGGGATCTAAATTCAGTAGGAAAATACAGAAGACTGGAGAGAATTCCTCAAAACATTAGGTGGTGGCGAAAGAAGAGAAGCAAAACAAGCAAACTAACCTGGAGTTACCAATTTTCAACACAATACTCGTGCGCAGATACAGCATCTATTGTGCTACGAAGGCGTCGTAAAGGTGGTACGCAAATGATAAGTTCCTCGAGCACTTGCCGCTGCGGTACCTATAGGATTAGAGATGAAAGCACCAACACCCTGCGCCAAAGATGAGAGGGTCAATGATCTGCGAAAGTTCCCGGCACAGTTTACTAAGCCTTTGGCCGTAGACTCGCCCTGTCCAAAAGCCGGTGAAACCAGAGCCCCCCAGATATTGAGAGCAGTACTCCATACATGGGGGGATGAGACCCTTGTATAGCGGAGCAACGGAGAAAAGGAGGAAAGTCTCGCAGTCTAAACAGAACTTTCCAGTTCTTTTGAGGCCGCCCTAGCAACCGTTGTGAGGTGAGGTTTCCAAGACATTTTTTGTTCATGTTAGGCCAAGGATGTTTATTTGTCAACAGGAGAGACGACAGAACCGTTCGAAAGAGAGGAAAGTTAGAGTATTTTGGAGAAGGAGATTTTTAAAAGTTGGTTTTTAAAGAATTGATTTCACAAAGTTATTTCTATCCACTCACGAAATAAAATCGGAAAGATTAATTAAGACGAGAGGCAAAGAAGTAAAAGTGGGAGTAGAATTGATATAAGTTAAAGAATGAAGGGTCAAGTCCATCGGAATACGATGTGGAAATAGAGTAGGGTGCAGCGTGAGAAGATTCATTAATGGAAAAGTAGGAATAAATAGGAGATAAGACAGAACCCTGAGGAATACCACTATTGACAGGAAAGAAGAAGAAGTCGCCCCATCAACAATTGCCGATATTGGAGCGATTTAAAAGAAAGCTAGATATAAGTAAGCAAAGAGAAGGAAGGAAACCCAAAGTAGGGAAGCTTGGAGACAGTGACGCGTGCCATACTCGGTCAAATTCTTTGGAGATATTTCAAGCGCCACCACCCAAGTCTCCCCTGGTTCCTACAAGCGAAAAACCTAAATCGGTTGATAGGAATGTATATACGCCAGGAGACTTCGTGCACGAGAGCCGTTACTGGTGATCGGAGTGAGTTTCCAGAGATCAAAGAAGTGAGTTGAGAAGGGTTCAGGGAGATCTTTAGATAGAATACAAATGAGAGCTACAGGGCGATAGTTAGAAGGATCAGAGCGGCTTCCTTTTTTCGGAATAGTTTGAACATGGACATGTGAGAGCTTCCAACACTGAGGAAGAGTGCTAGTATTGAGACATAGAGAATATAGTTGAGCGAGGGGCCGAAGAGATTAGCCTTTCAGTTGGAGAAATTAGCAACACAATGATCATATCGAATAAGAGGAGGAAAAGGCGGATTTACAGAAGTTGCTAGAGATGAAAGATTTGTCAGTAGGAGAACAAGGTGGTTAAGGCGCACTTCCTTGATGAAAGCCAGCTTTTTGCTCGTCAGAGTATCCCTTGCAACGATTTCTAGCTGAATGAAAATTAGCGAGGAGTGATAGGAAAACGAAAAATTTTACAAACTTGAATACGCAGTTTCTCTACCCTGACTCGGAAACGAAAAAACCCCAAACAGAACACCCCCCCCCCCCCCCGATAATACGGTGATCCCCCCACCCTCCCCTGGATTAGAGCGAAAGAAAGATTTAGTTTTGAAGGAATGAATGCAGGAAAGAAAAATTTATCTGAAGGAAGAATGAAACCTGCTCATCCTCACGATTACAGCTCCCTCCTTAACTTTTAAATCTTTATACATCCCATCATTAATCCTTATTGAGTAGCCAATTTGCTATCATCTGCAAAACTTGGAAACCTTACATTTAAGTCCCTGGTCTAAATATTTTATACATGTATAGGGAACAGCCACTTGACCTAAGAAATCGTACGGACCACAAACATGTCTCCTCATTTTCCATTAATAAAATACTTTTCATTTTCATTGATTAACTATTTTATTATTATTATATATTATTAATATTATTATTATTATTATTTATATTTATCTCATTATTATTATTATTTATTATTATTATTATTATTATTATTATTTTTCTTAATATATTATTATTATTATTATTATTATTATTATTTATAATTTATTATATATTATTATTATTATCTATTATTATTATTATTATTATTACTCTCATTGCATTATTAATAGCATTATGTATTATTATTATTATTATTAT
>JABUQX010137734.1:12500-15000 GCA_015478945.1 Trachelipus rathkii | reverse complement strand
AAATGGAAAAAGTTCTCAAAATGAACATGAAAAAGTAATATAACATATTTGCTAATTAATAGGTTATGAATTTTTGGAACTTGTCCTTTAAAAGGAAGTAACCGATATATATCGAACGAACAATGTAAAATCTGATTTTTTCGATATTCAAGCAATAGTGCTGCCAAAGAGTTGCCAATAAAGTTTTTTTTTTTTTTTTTAACTAAAGGAATACCCAAGATTGTCGCAAAGATGGAAAGCAGTCAGGGCCCTGGCCTAGGGGGACGACGGGGGAATATATCCTCCGTCGGCTCGAGCCCCTTTTAAAAAAAATAAAAAAAATTTTAAAAAAAATTAACATATAAAAATTAACATGATAAAAAAAGCAACTTGTGGTAACTCTCGCGATCTTTTATTGGAGTTTAGCTTAACATCGTGACACTGCAGGCTGCACGAGCAGAGTTCTGCAATTTTCGATATCTGTCTCTTTAGGTAACTTCCTTTTAAAGGACAAGTGCCGATTTTTTTTTTAAAAATTTTATTTACTTGTATTGGATTATGGTTCTGTAACAATATTTTATTTCAATCTTTACAGGGAATGTACTCCCTCTACATTGGGGAAACCCATGATCTTACAAGTCGACTTTATCAACACAAACATGACCTTCTACATGATAATCAAAATTCTTCCCTGACACTCCATCGCTCTACTTACAATCATTCCATTAACATTAACCAATGACACCTATTCTCCATGTAGAAAAATTTACAAAAACGTAAACTCATCGAATCTTTTTGCATCATTAATTCAAATAATTTCAATAAACAAAAAGGTGATTACAACATTGACATAATACAAAATAATATTCTGAGCACCACAAAATTTTTTAACAAAATTAAATTATCCAAACTTTTAAATTTAAATCTTACAATAACTCAGTAACGTTTGCTTTTTTACGTTAGTTTATAAATAATTTCATCTGAACGAGGTTCCAGCAATAGGAACGAAAGCTCATGAATTTATTTAAATAGCTTATAAATATAATTTTTTTATTAACTTTTAACCTTTAGCATCTATTTTATTACTTTTTATTTCTTCAATCAAGGCCCTCCTAATTACTATATTATATATATATTATATTAATTATATAATATTTATATATCATATATATAACTATATATATATATAATCATATATAATATAGGTAGTATATATATATATATTATATATATTTATAATATAATATATATATATATATAATATGTATAGCCCTGTTATTTTTTAAGACTCCGTCAGTTTTGATTTTTTTTTTTAACAATTTTGGTAGTATATGATACTAACAATGAATCAAGTGGTGATGGACATGATTCGAAAAGTTATTTAATATTTAATAATTATTTAAAAATCACATTTATAATAAAATAAAATTAAAAAATGAAATATCTCAAAAAAGTACAACACTTACAGAAAAACCAATTACATATTTTGAATCAGGGTATAAAACTTATTACATATATATATATATATATATATATATATATATATATTCTTTAATATATATTATATATAAAATATATATTATATATATTATATATATCATATATATATATAATATTATATAGATATATATTATAATATATATATATATAATATATATTATAATATATATATATATATATATATATATATATATATTATATATAATATATATATACTATCTATATATATAATCTATATATATAATATATATATAATCAAAAACTGACGGAATCGTAAAACATAACAAGGCCTATATTATATATATAACTATATTATATATATATATATATATATATTATAAATAATATATATATATTATATTATATAATATATATATATAAATATAGGACCTGTTATGTTTAATACTTCCGTCAGTTTTTATTTTTTTTTTTTTTTTTTATATATTTCTGTTATATAGATCTAACGTCAATTTAGGGGTGAAAAAACATGATTCAAATAATATATAGGAACCAGTTACGTTTTACGACTTCCGTCAGTTTTAATTTTTTTTTTTTTTTAACTAAAGGAATACCCAAGGGTAAACCGCAAAGATAGGCAGGAGTCGGGGTCTCTCGGCCTTCCCGGGAACGACAGACGGGGGGGACTATTCCCCCCCTCCGGGGAGGGTCTCCGGAACCCCCCGCTCTTTGGTATTTTGGATGTCGCGGGGGTTCCTTCGCCCCTCCCCTACGGGGTAGGAAAACGTCCCCCCCTCTTGTCCCCCGTCTTCTCGAGCCCCATTTTTTTGTTTTCATTTTTTATTATTTCTTTTTACATTTTTGGTAATAAGCTTTACACGCTGATTCCAAATATGTAATTGCTTTTTCTGTAAGTTCGTACTTTTCGAGATAATATTTCATTTATGAAAAAAAAAATTTTAATTTTTTATTTATTTTTTTTTTTTACATTTTTTGTAATAAACTTTTCTACGCTTGATTTCAAATATGTAATTTGTTTTCTGTAAGTGTCGTACTTTTTGAG
>JABUQX010137734.1:5000-7500 GCA_015478945.1 Trachelipus rathkii | reverse complement strand
TGTTAGTATATATATATAACAATATATATAATATATATATATATATATATATATATTTGTATTAGCCAAATTAATTAAGATGTGATGAAGTGAAAGATTTACGAAATATGAAACTAGTAAAAATTAATTGATAAAGTAATCCAAAACGTTGATTTTGCATGAGAAAGAAAACTACGGGTTTTAGCGCTACTGAGTGAAAGAATTAAGGCAGTAAAATAATGTTTTTGCGTAAATACGTTCCAGGCTGGGTTTCGTTTTATATAGATTTGTGTATACCTAACAAAACATAATACAACCTAAATTAAGAGGTGTAAAACGTAATCACCCTATATTATTGATCAATGATGTAGTAAAAAACGCAACCTAACCTTTATTGATCGATCGTTGGAGTAAATTTCAACTCAACCTTATATGAATCCACTTTTACCGTAAAACTATTTATTTAAGATTGCACATCCAAATATCTCCCGATTGTTTTGGGCGCTGCCAAACGTAAGATTTTTTAAAAAGTACGATATTATTAATTAATTATCTTTTTCTTTGTATTTAAATTTTTTTATTCTGCTCATCAACACTCAAATGTATTGTTAATATCATATAATAACAATATATGAAAAAAAAACATATTTATCTGCACCATAAAAAGGATAAGACCTTAATTAAAATGAGTTAGAAACACAACCCCAACATATATCTCTGTATTATTATTATTATTATTATTATTATTATTATTATTATTATTATTATTATTATTATTATTATTATTATTATTATTCTTGCACTGATAACGAAAATTCAAAAATAATATATAATAATCTAAAATCTAGAACAGAAAATTGGACCTATGATCAGGGATGGCACGGAAAAAATCAATTGATATAAATCAACTGATTTTTCACTTGATTTTTTAAAAATCATGATTTTTATTTTTGTTTTTATATATATATTTTTTTTATTTATTTTTTTTTATTTTTTGTATATTTAAGTGATTTAACTTCAATATAAATAAAAAATTAAAATAATAATATTATAGCAAGGCTACTCTGGTCCAAATTCCTACACTATTGTCAAGAAAGGATCATGACTTCAAACAGGTTTCTTTTATTTCTGATGTAACATTTATCAATATTACAAAATACAAATAATCCGTAACAAGTCCGTAACACCCTTTAGTGTTGCTGTTTCATTGTGTCATACGACTAAAGGCCCTATTTTAAGATCTTGATTTACATAGATTAGCTAAATCATCAAAATACACATGTCGAACTCTTAAAAAAAGTTTGTTTACAATTCTAATTCTCGCTTGACGTCACGAATCTGAATATTTTGATTTATATATAATGAATAAAATTCAACAAATCACCTAAAACAGTACTATATCGAACTTAAGAAAAGTTTAGAGCGATAAATAATATTTCGCGTGACGTCAATGAATCTCAAAAATCCAAAATCTAAAAACTTATTTTTCTTCAAAAAATCAAAATCACCAACCCTGCTCTATGATACCAGTGTAGTGTATAATTTTTATGAATTATGATAGCGGATTTACTAATTATGAAAAAGGTACTAAAAACCGTATTTTGATTTTGTAAACGTTTGACGCATTTACCAAACGGAAAGATCAATTTGGGAAACGATAAGCTCTATGAGGACGTTTTTCCGGCCCATTGCGCGCTCTCTCTCTCTCTCTCTCTCTCATACATACACATATATATATATATATATATATAGCAGAGTAGTAAAGTATATATATATATATATATATATATATATATATATATATATATATATATATATATATATATATATATATATATATATATAAAGACATATATATATATATATATCTGCGTATATCGATACAGAGCCATGTGGCTATTCAAATGACACTGCAAGCCATTATTACATATATTATATTATTATTATTATTATTATTATTATTTTATTATTATTATTATTATTATTATTATTATTATTATTATTATTATTCATTATTATTATTATTATTAGTTATTATTATTATTCCTTTCAGTTTTGATCTATCTATCATCTATCAATCTATCTCACTGATCATCTATTGGCCAGATATCTTCTATCTATCTATCTATCTATCTATCTATCTATCTATTTCCTATCTATCTATCTATCTATCTATATATTTATATATATATATATATATATATATATATATATATCAGAGGTTATGATATATATATATATATATATATATATGTTATTATATATGCTATATTAATATATATATATATATATATGCTACTGAGGTGGGCACTTCCGCTCTTTAATTCATGTTAGTCCGCCAGTCCGTCTGGCGGACCTACCCAGAACAGGTGCGGACTAGTGAGGTGAGTCAGTCAGAAATAGCAGACTGGCACGTGCGGATTCAAAGCCCCGCTCTTTGTTCCGTACCTTTTTTAAAAATGAAAATAGAAGCTACTCTATTAAGAATCTCTTATTAATATAATAAAGAAAGATAATTTTA
>JABUQX010137733.1:0-18885 GCA_015478945.1 Trachelipus rathkii | reverse complement strand
GTTATTATTTCGTAATGTCTCAGTATTTTTTTTTCCTTAATAAAATATATTGCGGTTATTTCACTTTTTGTAAAATTTGCAATAAGAGAGATAAAACCTGAGATGTTGAGCATGGCATTGAAGATCCATGCTCCATAGTAGTTCATACATCTGAAAATTTCGTTTTTAAGATAAGTGCGAGTATTTTGACCTCGAAAGCCGACCGCATGATTGGGGGACGAGATAGATTATGATTATTTTCGTACAGCCAATTTGAATCCAGGCAGAGATATTTTCTTTACTGCTTCGCAATGTCTCTATAAGTTAATAACTGTAATAATTAAAATCTTTAAAAAAAAATAATAATAATATGGTAATAAACAAGGACATCTTTCAAAATATATAGTGATATGGGAGTATATATATATATATATATATATATAGAGAGTAGCAGCAGTTATATATATATATATATATATATATATATATATATAAAATATATATATATATATATATATATATATATAGAGAGAGAGAGAGAGAGAGAGATATTATTGTCACATTTGGTGGGCAAAGTCCGGAAATCCCCAAACCAGAGCCAATTTAAGGGCCGACACATCCCGATACATGACGTTTGAAAGTGTGCAGGTGAAAGGTAGTTGGGAAAATAGATAATGGCAGTGTGTTCCAGTCTTTACCAGTGGAGTACATAAAATATTTTGCATAGCGGTTAAGTTTGGAGTCAGAGAGTTGGATTGAGAAAAGATGAGAGAGACTGTGTAAAAATGCGTATTCAACAGCCTGTGCGGAAGAAGAGGGACTCCATTCAACCCTCTACTATAGTCCTATCGCTTTAACTTCCGTTCTTTTTAAAGTTTTCGAATATATTCTAAATAGGAATATTTGGAAACTTCTCAATTGTTCTAATCTTATCTCTGATCGCCAGTATAATTTTCGTAAAAAACGCTCAACTAGTAATCTTTCTGATTCTTAGTCCTCAGGTCTTCCGTATTTTAGAGAATATTTTACTGTGCCACAAGAGAAATCGAAAGCCCTAGATAAGGTCTGCAACAAAGCTTCTCAATGGACGAAGCATGCGACTGAAGAGTTGAGAAGAACAGTATCAGTTGTAATATCGAGAGTATAAAGATAGTGATGCAACAATTCGAATGATGGAAAGAGTCTGGAGAGAGTGAGTGAGAGTAGCAAAGTTAAAAAGAGGAGAGCTGTTTAAGTGGAATTACTCCAGATGAGTGAGGCATACACCATACAGAAAAACACACCCTTATTAAGAGTGATCAACTGGGATGGTATGAAGAAATTCTGAAAGCGTCTCAGAACACCAACCTCTTAGAAGCTTGCTTAAAAAGAAAAGTAATGTTATACTTTCAAGAAAGATTACAAGATAAAGAAACACCAACAATATTAAGAACATAAATGTTAGAATTGTGTGTGTTCGAAGATGTTATAGACGTGTGGAAGGAGAAAGGTCAAGAGGTTAAATGCTCCAAGGCTGCCCTTCTAGCGTAAGCTAATTTCTGTTATGAGAGACGCTTTTCAAAATGAAAGGAGTAATGAAAGGTGAAGTTGTCAGCATAGGAGTGACTAGGTGAAGAAGTAATAGAGAGTAGGATGGGAACCCTGAGAACACCACTTTTATAGATTTAAGTGATGAACGGTGGCCTACAACAACTCCTATAGAATTACCGGAAAGGAAGTCCGAGAGAAGTTCGCAGAGAGAGAGAGAGAGAGAGAGAGAGAAAGAGAGATAGAGAGATAGAGAGGGAGAGGTAGAGAGAGAGAGAGAAAGAGAGAGAGAGAGAGAGAGAGAGAGAGAGAGATGGATACAGAAAGATTGAGGTTTTGAAATCAAAGCTTTGTTGCAGACCTTATCTAGGGCTTTCGATTTCTCTTGTGGCACAGTAAAATATTCTCCGAAATGCGGAAGACCTGAGGACTAAGAATCAGAAAGATTACAAGTTGAGCGTTCTTTACGAAAATTATACTGGTGATCAGAGATAAGTAGAACAAGTGAGAAGTTTCCAAATATTCCTATTTAGGATATATTCGAAAACTTTAAAAAGAATGGAAGCTAAAGCGATAGGATTATAGTAGAGGGTTGAATGGAGTCCCTCTTCTTCCGCACAGGCTGTTGAACCCACGTTATTTAGCTGGAAGGGAATGTTAAAGTCGAAAAATTGAAATTAAATAGTTTCCATAGGCAGGGTGTAAGCACAAGTTTGGAGAACCACAGTATGAATACCATCAAGACAGTCCGCCTTTTTAGTTTTAAGCTCAGAATGAGCAGAAATAACGTCTTTAGAAGAAATTATAATATTAAGATGAGTGGTAGAGAGATGCAGAAGGAGGGATAGCACCGGAATCGTCTAAGTTAGAATAGAGGCAAAAGTCTGAGCGAAGACTTCAGCTTTAGCAGATGGCAAAACTGAAGATATGAGGTTTAGAGGAGGAAAGGTAATGAATACTCAATAAAGTTGAAATTAAAGGCCTAAAAGGTAGCAAAAATTAATGAAGAAAAATGACCGTACATCAGAACAGGCCAGCAATTCAGTGACGGCACCAATCTCATCTCCAGAGGCTGCCAACTAGCATGAGGTGATAAGAAGAGAGGCGGATGAGGAGCTATATTTTTAGGCCTCTCCTCTTGGCTTCTACGAAGTTAGTTGCGTGGATGCCATTTTTATTCCTTGAAAAAGAAAGTGTTGTCTACATTACTGTTTACTGTGTGTGAATACAGTGTAAGAAGAATCTGGAGATGATCGCAAAGGGGGGCAAAAATTTTACATCTAAAAAATGATACTAATATAATATAATTTCATCGCTTTGGATGTGCTACGTCTTCCCCATTAAATATATATATATATATATATATATATATATATATATATATATATATATATATATTAGGGATATATATATATATATATATATATATATATATATATATATATATATATATATATATATATATATATATATATATATACTGGGTGAGTGGGGAGGAACGGACAAAACTACAGGAGCGGATTGTACACAGGATAATAATGTGAAAAACCTCATATGTTATCCGATTTACATTTGTTTTCATTTTATAGCGTAATAACAATTAAGCCAAATTTAATACATTAACATTATCGTTATCATACTGTTATTGTAATAAATGTTCGAAAATACCGCCATTGACCTCTAAACATTTTAGCCTTTGTCTACGAAGTTTATAAATGTTCGGAAACCAATGACAATCGGATTGTACTAAGCTTATAAATGTTCGAAAACTAATGACAATCAGATCAGAAGATATGATTAGTTGTACCTATTGCTAATTTGTCAGTGTATTATAACAGTGATTACATGTTCATTTTCTAGTGTGTACCATTAAAGTGTTACAAAATTGCGAACACCTATTCACATCTTGAATATGCAAATATGTTGTTAGTTTATGGTTTTTGCAATGGGAGTGCTACAGCTGCTGTTGAAGAATATCATGAACGGTTTCCCCATCACAGACATCTTAATAAAAACGTATTTCTCAGATTTTTCAAAAAATGTGCGAGACTGGAAAACTACCCAGTGCTGATATAACCTCCGAACGAGCTCCTCGCCAAGGTTTAGAAGAAGTAGAAGATATTTTTGATCTAATAGAAGAAGATCCAACGACCAGCTCACGAAGAATTGCTACTCAATTGGACATTCCACAAAGAAGAGTAATAAACACACTTCACGAGCAAGACTTATACCCATACCATGTTCAGAGAGTGCAACACCTACAACCGGAGGATTATGGTAAACGTATGGAATTTTGTCGGTGGATAAATAATAATCATCGTGTTGTATAGCGCATACTTTTCACGGATGAGGCAACATTTACCCGCGACGGCATTAATAACACTCGCAACAGTCATAAGTGGGCAGACGAAAATCCCCACGCAACAGTTGAGAGCAATTTTGAAGATAAGTTTTCGGTAAACGTGTGGTGTGGTATGGTCGATGGTTATTTAATTGGCCCTTTCATATTTGAGAATCCCCTCACAGGAGACCACTATTTCGAATTTTTACAAAATGAATTACAAGGACTATTGGAGGATGTTCCTCTAAACATCAGAATGCACATGTACTTTCAGCATGATGGAGCTCCCGTACATTTCGCTCGTCAGGTCAGGCAACATTTAGACGGATGATTTCCAGAGCGTTGGATTGGTCGATATGGTCCAATTAGTTGCCCTCCAAGATCTCCAGACTTCACAGTACTAGATTATTGTTTATAGACTGGTTCAAAACTGACGTATCCAAAGTAAAAGTTTACACTCGGGATGCGCTAATTTGACGTATTCAAAATGTTGCAGGCGTTATTAAAGGAAGACATGAAACAATCAGGAGAGTAACAGCCGCCCTTCGTAGACGATGTCGTAAATGTTTAGGGGTCAATGGCGGTATTTTCGAACATTTATTAAAATAACACTTTGATAACCGAAATGTTAATGTATAAAATTTTGTTTAATTGTCATTACGCTATAAAATAAAAACAAATAAAAATCGGATAAAATAACATATGAGTTTTTCACATTATTATCTTGTGTACAATCCGCTCCTGGAGTTTGGTCCGTTCCTTCCGACTAACCCTGTATATATATATATATATACATATTATTATTGGTTATTGGTTATTATTAGTATGGTATTATTATTTGCTATTATACATATATATATATATATATATATATATTATATATACAGTTATGTATTTATATATTATTATATTAGTATGCTATTAAGGCTATTGCTGTTGTTGTGGGTTAGCATATATACATATATAAATAGTTATTATGTATATATTATATTAGTGTTATATATATTATATATATATATATGTTACAGTGATCATTCCTACATATATCCCTGTAAAAATACATATAAATATATATATATATATATATATATATATATATATATATACACATATGCTATGCCCCAATAATACAGGTATTTATGTATATATATATATATATATATATAGTTATATATATATAAGAGATATATATATATATATATATATAGTCAGTGGCGGCTTTGAGGGTAGGCAGAGTAGGCAACGCCTGCTTGTCTAAAAAATATTCAAAAGTCAGCATATATATATATATATATAGCAGTTAGTTATATAGTATAGTTATATATATATATATAAGTATATATATATATATATAGGTGATATATATATATATATATATATATATATATATATATTTATGTATATATATATATATATATATATATATATGATTTCGCGTTCGAAGTTGTCTCTGTTAAGCCGCCGACGTAAATTTCAACTGGATTCCCTTTAATATAGCGGTCAGTGGCAACTGTTACTTTGTTAGAAAAATAATTCCGTTTTCTTAAAGGCTAGGCAACCTCTGTATATGCCGGATCGACTCTATCAGTCAGTTTTTTTAAAAAATCCCAAAAGAAAGAAAATTGATCTCATAAAATAAATGTAGATGCAAGAAATATGAATTCTGCCATATATATATATAGTATATGGTGGAAGTAAGAGTATGGTATATATATATAGCAGCATATATATATATATATATGCGTTATGAAGTAAAAATAAATATTAGTTGTATATATATATATATATGCCAAGTATTAGCTTTATATTTATATAAGGTTATATATATATATATATAAGGTTATTGGTCAGTTGCTGTTATATATATATATATATATATATATATATATATATAGTAGTGATATATATACATATATATATATATATATATATATATATATATATATATATATATGGTGGTATATTGATTTATTCTACATGTTCTTACCAGTAATGAATGATTAATTTGATATATATATATATATATATATATATATATATATATATATATATATATATATATATATATATATATATATATAGCAAATATATATATATAAATATATGTATATGATTAAGTGTTATATATATATATATATATATATATATATATATATATATATAACTTCGAACAGCAGGGTTATCACAATACAGCACAAAGTGTCCCAACGAATCGTTGGGACAAATAACAAACATGTTACTACAAAGTAACTGAAAAAATTTATTTTGACATTTTTATAATTTTTTCACTGGGAAACTTTTTGTAATGTAGAATGAGCAATTATCCTTTCCGGCTAAGCGGAGAAGGCATTTCTCTTCACAAGAATCGACCTTCTTCTGCCTGTGGAAATAGTCTTGGAGCTTTGATCAAGAGGTCTCCGGGCTGAGATTTGCTTCCTCTATTATGTGTTCCTCCTTTCCACAACAGCACCTCCCAAGATCCCCAAAAAGCTGCGTGAAAGCACTCTAATTTCATATATATATATATATATATATATATATATATATATATATATATATATATATATATATATATATATATATATATATATATATATATATATATATATATATATATATATATATATATATATATATATGAACCTTCCGATAAAAAACCATACTTTGTTCTTTCCTACTGCCTTTATACTCAATTTTGAGAAAGAGACGGAAGTTACGCATATGTGATGTTGTGTGTTTGTTCTCGTGTTTCTAATTTGAAGTCTTCTTCAGTTTATACCTTATAACTTAGGACCCCTTTCCATTCGATAGCTAAACTCACCTGTTATGTCTAATTGTCATCTAATTTTACTGACCATCATAAATTCTTTGATTATTTAAACTGCAAAAAATGAACGCATTCCTTCTTCTACTTCTTTCTCTGGAATCATCATTTTTGGTGATTTCAGTGTTCAGCTTCACATTAATTCTCAAGATACGCTCGATAAACTTGCCTTATATTTCTCTATCCAAAACAACCTTTGACAAATGGTGCAGCTCCTTTCATGTATCCCTCATCGTCTTAGAAATGAACCTAATATTTTAACCTTTTCTTAACTATTAATCCTTCTTCTTACACTGCTAAGTTCTTCCAACTTCTGAGTTCTTCCGGTCCCTTCGTATTTCTGTATTTTGTTTTATTTCTTCAAGTCTTCCGCAGGAATGGACGTATCTTTAGCGCGAAAACATTTTTTACACTTTTGCACTAACTGGTCTGAACTACAGTCGTGCTTCTTTTATTTTCATGGGATAATTATATTTTCAGTGGGAGAGTGTAGATCGCATAACCGTTATGATTCACTCTGGCATTGAGGGATACATATCATTTACTTTCAATTCTAACACAACCAACAAAACTTTGTTTAATTCTGTTTGCTCTCCATTCGATGTAGATACGCTGCCTTCAGAAATTATCGTCGTCTTCTAGTTCCAAGAACACGTGTTTCTTACATTTCATACCGAAAACGTGCAAAATCTATTTTCTCTATGCTAAAGCCTCTTTTTCCTGTTTAAAATGTAACAATCTTTCTGATTTTCTACCTTACATTCGTTGTGGAGTATTGCAAAAATGTTTCTTTATCATGCTTTTTTCTAATGACTGTAATGATATCTTACCTTTTCCTGAAGCTGAACTCTTCACCCAAACCTTTGCCTCTAATTGAACTTTAGAAGATCCTCAGATATTCATCCTTCTCCAACCCACCCCAGCTCATTTATGCCTAATATTATAATCTCTTCTAAATATGTTACTGTTCTCTCCAAGTTTAGCACTAAGAACCTCATGGTCTTGATGGTATCCATTCAGTGGTTCTTTAAATTTGTTCTTCAGATCTAGCACCCTGGCCTAGTAAAGTGTTTGGTCTCTGCCTTTTCACTTCGACATCTCCTCTCTGTTGGAAACATGAACTCATTCAACGAGTACCGAAAAAAGGGGACCCCTCTCAACCCTCTAACTACCCTCGTATTGTTTTAACCTTAGTTCCTTTCAAAGTTTCTGAATCTTTCCTTAAAAGGAAGATTTGGAGACATCTTAATCCTTCTAATCTTATCTGTGACCTTAAGTATGACTTTCGCATGGGACGCTATACTGGTGATCTTTCCCTCCTTTCTGGTTCTTGGTCCTCTGCTTGTCGGCATTTCGCTAATCCCCTGCTGTGGCGATAGACAAATCGAATGTCTTCGATATAGTATGTCATAAAACTTTGTTTGCTGAACTTCCTTCTTTCCGTATCTATCTTTCCTTCTGTAACTTTCTCACCGATTTCATTTCCGGTCTTTCTACTGCAGGTATTAATAGTGGTTTCCCTAGGGTTCTAATCTATACCCAATTTTTTCCTACTTTTCATCAATAACCTTATCTCTGTTACTTCATCATCTATCCACTCTTACTCTGGCTATTACACCCTTCAATACTCCTTTCACTTTGAAAGGAGTCCCACCCAACTTCAAATAGCCGCTTCTAGGAGCAAGGCCTTTGAACATCTGACCTTTGATCTTTTCATTTCTCATTGGGGCAAAGGAAACATTGTTGTATTCAACGTGTTAGAAAGCGTTTTCTTCATCTATCAATCAACAAAAATCTTCCACACAACTATAGCATAATTTTTGAAAATACACAACTTAATCCATACATTTCATTATTGAAACTTCCTTTTCTCGTGATCTTTCTTGGAAAGATCACATTTTTCTTGCCTAGCCAAACAAGCTTCTAAGAGGTCTGATTTCTGAGGTATCTTTGTAATTTCCTCACTCCACCTCAGTTGCTTTCTCTGCTCAGGGCATTGTTCGACTTTGTATGGAGTACGCGTCGCAAATCTGGGATGGCCCCACGCACATAAATAACCCTTCTTCAAAAGGTGGAGTTTAGGGAGCTGCTCTCACTAACTCTCTCCAATATCTTTCCTGCTGTCAAAATGGTGCATCATTCTCCTTATATCATCACTTGTTTTTCCGAGCTTTATAATCGCATGTTCCCTCCTCTGAGGAAAAGTCGAGCTACTCGTCAGTCTACACAATCTCATTCTTCCTCTGTCCAATTCCTTGATCTTAAACTTAACCGCCATGCCCATTCTTACATGCACACTACTGGTAGAGTATCTGAAACTCTCTTCCTCCTTCTATTTTCCATACTTCCATATGATTACCCTCTTTAAAACGCCGTGTATAGGTTCATGTCGGCCTTTGATTGATCGGATTTAGAGTTGAACTCAAAAACTCTGGTGGACACCATGCGGGTCTCTGACTATATATATATATATATATATATATATATATATATATAAGGTTATTGTTTATATATGTTATATATATATTTTTTTATTTATATATATATATGAAAGCATATATATATATAAGGTTATAAGGCTACAAGGTTTTCTATTTTAGCACATACATATATATATATATGCAGCATAGCAGATAAGATATATATATATATATATATATATGCGTATATATATATATATATATATATATATATATATATATATATTTTGTTTTATTGTTTTAGATGAAATATGTTAATTATTTTTACAATTGCTGTCTTTTAATATGGCATCCATTAATTACACACCAAGAAAAGACTTATGATGAGATTTACAAACTGAAAAATTATAACATTCCTAATTATCTAACTGATCACAATTTGTATGCAATGAAAGATGGAGAAAACAAGTCTGGTAACATCCCTCCTGTTTTCGGAAGTACTTATCATCTAGCAAATTTATTACAGAAACATTCAATTAACCAAGTTAGTGATATACAAACCCAGCCTTTCAATTTAATAGAACAGAAGGATAATAGTCTTAATAAAAGCGATGTTTTAACTGGTACGAAGAGTACGTTTTACACTAAGGATCCACTAGACAACATTCACGATAGTCATAATCAGATCTTGAAAAAACAATTATATAACCCTTCTGACCAATCTACATCTTTAGAAAATACACAAGTCGCTCAAGAGAGGAGTAGCTACGTTTCATATATTCCAGAAAATAACATTCCTATTCAACATGTTCAGGTTCCAGAAACAAATTACCATGCTCAATCACTTTATCCACAACATAGCTATCAGCAGAATCATAATTATGGAAATTCTTATTCTACAAGTTCAAAAGATGAAGTTGTGAAAGAAAAACAAGATGAGCAAGAAACTTTTGACGATTACGAAAAAAAAAAGTATTTCTATCATAAATCCAAAATTGCCACAAAAGCAGCCTACTGGGTAATAGGTATGGATATATATATATATATATAATATATATATATATATATATATATATATATATATATATATATATATATATATATATATATATATATATATATATATATATATATACAGTACATATATATATATATATATATATATATATATATAAAAGACCAGATAGACCATACAAATATATATATACAGACAAATATACACATAAAAGAGATAGTTAAAAATATATATATATATATATATATATTATAAATACACACATGAGTAAAATACATATATATATATATATATATATATATATATATATATATATATATATATGTATTAACTTTTTGAATTGCTTCCAAGTGCTTTTTGCAAAGGTCCAAACGAGAATGTTCTAGAATTGCAAATCCTTCTTGGTGGTTAAGTGTTGTTTCCGTAATATATTGTAATCTGCAAAAGATATCAAGGATGCCAAATAACACGTATTTTTCACTTTATTTAATGTATTTTCCCCTTACTATCAAATAATTAAAAGGGATTTCCTTTTCTGTGCATACCTTTGTTAAACTATTTCTTGCAATTTTTCAGCAGTTGCTTTTCTTCAAATAAGTATTAAGGCTTCACCACGTCTAAATCTGGCATTGCACCCTGGTTAAACAAAATACTGTAGGCATATCCCAAAATCAACTGCAAGCCATTTACTTTCTCTGAGTTGAGGGCAGGATGGGGATTAAAACTAGAGAAGTCGTTTAAAGCGACTAGTGAGATAGAAGGTGGTGCAGCAGGAGACTGAGCAGAATCATAGTGGACAATCCTTTTCTATAATGGAAGGGAAAAAAGAGCTGGATTCTTAATTGGGTAGCAAAGAATCATTAAATAGAATAAGGTCTTTGTATCAACTCGGCACATATATTTGAATAAATATGAGTTTGAATGAAACTCGCTTCTCATAAAAGAATATAACGAACTATTTAATGTGTTATGCTTTCAAGCAAAAGATCAAGAAAAAATTCTTCATCAAGAATCCGACCTTCAAAGACTAATGCGAGATGACGCTAGCAGCAGACTCTGTAAATTAGCATTACCTTTTGTTATTTACTTTCCACTGGACACAATTCCCATTACCATATTTCCTTCATTATTAAGCTCGTTTATAAATTTATTGTATTGACTAATCCCCCAAATGAATCTCAAACTAATAATGTTCAGCACGTTTTTAGTTCAGTTACATTTGATCTTTAAATCGATGTTTTACAGTCATCGGGTACAATATTCAAAAAATAACCATCCAAACCAAATATTATTCTACAAAACTTTTCATCTCCGTCATTATTTTAATTATTATTTCTTGCATGTTTCCCCTCCCACAGAAATCCACTCCCTCGCTCTTCCCGGATGTTGAAGACCTATCCATAACGCCTATCCCTTAGCTCTCACCCCCTTCTTCATTCTCTGTATTCTTTACTTTGTTTAACTATATTTCTAAGACGATAATTTTATCAAATCTTTCACAATACACAATTAAAACTTTAAAGTTTTAAATTTAGATTCAAGGAGTGCAATCCTTATTTGAAATCCTCTACCAGCACAAAACACTACAAAACACTAACTTTCCCAAAATTTTGAGTAAGAATTAACTGAACTCTTCCATTCATCTTTACAATTTCTATCGTCACACCATCAATAAACACATTTAACAAACACATGACATCTGAACTCTATGTAATTTAGATCTATACCTGTTATTCTCAGACCATAGTCCCAGTACTGTACATTAACACAAGGGGTACATACTACAACCTAGTACGCACTGGAAGACGGTTAGTCCCTAATATTTACATCACAACATGGATTATAAATTAGCACGAGCCACCTTTCCCTGCCATTAACACTACCTTTCAATAAACCCTATACTAAACTAATAGTATATATATATAATATATAGAATAGTAGTATATAAACTAATAATATAACGAATTATAACATACACTATATATATAATACTAATATATATAATGTTATATATACCTACCATATATAATATATAAATAATAATATAATATATTATTATTAGTAATATATAATAATTTCCGTATAAGATTATATAACAGTATGATATAATATAGTAGCTATACTATATATTATATTAATTATATATAATATATAATTATTAATATATATATATATATAGTATATAGTAATATAATATATTATAATATATATATAATATATAGTAGTAATATAATATAATATAGTATATATATATATATAGATATATAAATATAATATTTAATATAATTATATATATTAGTGATGCAGGAACATCCGCATCCGGCACCATTTATTAAAGATCCGCATATGCACTTTCCCCAGCGGATGTTGCACGGATATTTTATATATTAGTATATTTGATAAAAGAATTTATATATAAAAAATACTGAAGATAAAATCTGAATGCAAACATTTAAAGTGAGAATCATGTGACTTGTTGAACTCTAAACTGTTGTGATGATGACTACCCCCTGAAATGGGTCTCACCAACATAAAGAGAGTTACATATATTAATTGAAAGCGAACAAGATTCACATATAGATTAGGGATTGCCAAAAAAAATCAGCGCCTTCTACAAGGGCTTCTGTAACTCGAAATGTAATCAACCAATACTTGACAACTCAGCAAACCCACGCTAATCTAAATGCAGAAATGCAAATTCTCTAAATTTCGATACCGGAACTTACAACATGAATGGCTTTAGATTAGGACTGGACCATGAACCACATAGGCTTTAAAAAAAAAGAATTAATTGTATGCAATGAGGATGTATGATTTATGAAAAACCGAAGTCCAGCTTAGGGACTAGAAAAAAACGCTTATGCATATAATATGATAAATAAATATAATGAACCTTTCTCTATTGCTTAAAAATATACTATAAATATACTAAGATTCGCCCGGTTTATTGAAAGCAAGTTATATATTTTATTTTTGTAACCAATACATATATATAGAAAATCCAAATGGTCGTAGATATGTTATTTTCACTTAGTGAAGTTGCAAGTTTGAAAAAACTAATCATAAAATTCTTAGTATGTTAGTCTTTCAAATTTATTAATACGTAAAGCGCATGTATCGCACCTCTATAGCTTAATTCATTACACCACCCCTTAATAAAAGGATAAAAAAAGAAAGAAACAAATTTACAGAACCAACACCTTACTACTATCAGGTGAGAGCCTCTAATAACAGAATTATTCCCATAGCTATCGCAAAAAAAATTAAATTATACTTAACGGTTTCCAGTACACCAAATTATTGTAAGTATGAAGTACCACAGCGAAGCAATACCAAAATAATCAGAAAATGTTGTTCCACAATGTAGTACTAGAAAAACTTTTAGTCCCCAAGAAAGAATTATTATGCACCTATGATTTACCAGATAGTTTTGAGTAATGTGCGATTATGAACGAAGTTGAGTAGAAAATAGTTAAGCAAAATGAAAGATTGTTAACTCTAACAGCTATAATGGTAAAACTTACAAGGACATATACTTTGACCTTAGTCCTTAACCTAACTAGATGCTCCAATAATGAATGAGAGATTATATAATTGGATGGGCTAGTTTTCTCATAAAATATGATCGAATTTGATTATTTAAGTATAGACTCTTTAAAAGCTAAGATTAAAGACTCTAAAAAAAATGTTTCTCAACCAGAACATTTCCTTCATTGATTGGACTATTGTCAAAATATTACAATAGTGTGAGCCAAATGTAATATAATCGCATTGTTAAGAAAAGATCTTCTTCATTAAGGTATCGAGAGTGTTGGCGGAAAAAGAGGATTTGTAGGTAAGTTAGTGCGAATTGAGTTGGGTACCTTCCTGCACCCTTAGGGTAAGCATGTATTAACATTATATTATAGATTGTAGCCATAAACTCGTAATTAATAAGAGTAATATAATATATTAATATATATAATATTTTATAATATATATATAGTATACTTATATTATATAATATTATATATATATATATATGATTTATAATAATATATATTATATTATATATATAATATAGTATATATATATATATATTATTAAGATATATATTAATTATATTATATATATATTAATATTAGATAATTCAATTAATTCATTATATATATATCAAATGAATCACGCATCAACCGCATCTGCGGATGTTAAAATCAAACGATCCGCAATCCCATTGAATAAAAAATAAACATCTGCTGACCTTATCCATAAAATTAATTAAATATTAATATTATAGCTTAATTATATATATTATATCATATATAATAATATATATATTATATTTAATTATTATATATATAATCATTTTGAAGTGAGTTTAGTTGCAGCAGATGTTTATGTGTTCTAAGATGGAGTAGCGGCGTAAGGGTTTTGTGTGCTTTAAATCCGCAAGAAGGGGGTTCAAAGCTGGATTATCATATTGATATATATACTTAAAATTAATAGCTATATATATTATGAATTAGTAATTAATATAATATATCATATAAATATAATAGATATCTATATAATTAATCTATATATATAATATATAATAATATATAGTAATTAATATATTATTAATTATATTATATATATTATATTATATCTATTATTATAATATATAATATATAGATACTACTATATATTATATATATTATAATATAATAGATATATATATACTTCATCTCATTCACTCGCACCACATCAACTCAATCTCGAATCGTTTAAAAGTTTGGTCAGGAAAAAGTATTGTTTTAGTTGGTTTCTGACCAATGGTATACATATTTTATTTAATGTACATGGATATTGAGGCCGATAGAAGTTCTTATTAAGGTTGCTGCATTTACATTCCATATGTATCTTTGAAATCAAAAGAATTTAAAATGTGCGTTTCTAAATAATTTCCGCATTGTTTTTATGTGATTTTTTTAATATGTTAATCTTTCTTTTTCAGGAACTTCTTCTATTTACACATGCAAAAGATATAGGCCATGCTGGCAGTCAACAAGCAAGTCCAGATTGAGATTATTGAAGATTTTGGGTCTGCTAGATCAGTTTTGGAATTTATTCAAAGGTATTCAAATCAAATTCTTATCTTTCAATGGTATAACAATTATCTAGTTTTAAATCTTTTTCTCTTTCTTTAAATTAAAAATTTCACTGGTAAGCAAAATTACTTGAATATTTTTGTAATTGAAAGTTTATTACTTACAAATCTTATTTATCATTGGAAACCCAGTCCCTCTGCTCTTTTGACAATGTATGGGAAAAGTCATAAAATAAATTATTTTATGATTGGTTATTTAGTTTGCCATTTTTTCATATTCTTTTTCATATATAAACATAAGCAGCGAGCAATAAATTTATATAAAACAATACTAATTAGTTTATTTTTTTCAGATGTATTGTTTTGGCATAAATGGTGGAGAGGAAAAAAAAGCAGAAAATGTCAAATCAAATCTCGAAAGTAACTAAAATTCATCAACAACTTTGCAAATTTTGTGGAGCAGAAGAACAGATCAATTGAAAAGAAAGAAGTTTATTTGGAATCTTTCTTAATCATTATTATTGATTAAGAAACTCAAGTGAGGGATGAAGTTTAGGTTTTTCTAAATAGTTCTATATTTCCAGTAGAGAATTTATTAAAGACTATTTTAGGAGAAAAAGTTAGAGATTTATAATAATAATAATATTCGCCTGTATACTTCAGGTATTGTATCACGGTAACGTAACTATTTATTTTGTGAATGTTTATATGTTTACAATAATTAAAATTCAAAAAAAATTATTATAATAAAATTTAACACATTTGCGGAAATTCAAAAAATTAATTTCAAAGATAAAAAAAAAATAACATTATTTGCCAAATTTAAAGTATTAACAGAATAGTGCCCTTGCAAAACATTCAAACCTGTGAAATTTAATGAAATAGTTGCTGAATGTTTTTTTCTAGGTGCAACTTATGTATTTAGAATTAAAATAATAACTTTTTTATTTTCTTTGACATTATTTTTTGAGCTTGGCCAACTGAATTGTTAAATTTTCCTTAAATTTTCATAATTTTGAAATTTGCATTTATTTATACACATTTTAGGACTGCATCATAAAAAAAGCGTTATGGAGGGGATTATATAACGTTCCAACGGATTGGAGGAGAGCAGTAATAAGTACCTTATATAAGGTAAGGGATGATAAGGGGGAACTGTAGAAATTTTAGGGGAATAAGTTTATTGAGTGTTGATGGGAAGATATATGCTGGTATTTTGTCGAAAGAGTGCGTCGTGAGTGTACTCTGAAGGACTGATTTGTGAAGAAAAAGGTGGGTTAGGAGTGGTAGGAGGATGTGTGGATCAAATCCTTTACATTGAAATAAATTGATTGACGAAATGAGAGAGAAGAAGAAATAATCGATTTAGGTTTTATGGATTTGCAACAGGCGTATTGATGGGTTAATATGGAAGCTCTATGCAGGGTTAGTGATATATGGTGTGGTGGGTAGGCTTCTGAATGGAATCAAAAGTATTGTATGACGATAGTGAAGGCATGTGTAAGAGTAAATGGTGTCAAATGTGATGGTCTTAGTATTAACAGCGGCAGTAAGACAGGGGTTGTGTGTATGTCTCTTTCGTTATTACAATTTGTATATGGATGGTTTAATTGAAAGAATTAGAGGGGGTATTACTTCAAATGGTGGCAGTGAAATTGGTGTTGTTAGAATGATGGGAATAGGAGATGAGATGAAGGGTGACCCTACCTTTACATAGGATGATTTGGTCTTATGTGGCGAATCTGAAGAGAGTTGATAGGAATTGTGAGAATTTGGCAGGGTGTGTAAAAGCAGGGGGTTTGAAAGTAAACGATAGGATAGAGTAAGGTTATGAGTTGTGAGTGAGGACAGTCCTCGGTGTGAAGTTATGTTATTGTGAGCAGCTTGGAACAAGTGTCTGAGTTTATTTAGAGGTAATGGGTTTGGATGAGTAGGGAACGATGATTGCAGAGTGTAGTACGGAAAGTTGTGAATGTCAGAAGGGTGGCTGGTGCAATTAAATTAAATCGTTGTTGAATGTAAAAGGGCTAAGTCTGGTTGTGTGTGCTAGGGTCTTGCATGAGGGGTATGTTGGTTACCGAATAGTGATATAGTAATGTTTGAGACTATGTCTGGAATGAAGAAGTTATAGATCTAAAGTTCAATGTGTTCAGATGGACAATCTTAGGGCGTGCTAGTTTGAGAATGAATTATAATGAGGAATGAAGTATTAAAGAGTGTTTGTTTGTTGGTGTGAAGAAAGGTGTAGTAAACGAGAGAATAAATGAAAGATGTTGAGTATGGTTTGGTCATGTGGAAAGATGAAGATAGTCTGTTGGTTAAGCGGAGTGTATAGGGTGGGTTGGGAACCGACACCGGCTGGTTGAGGACGAAGAAAAAGTGATAGAGTCAGTAAAGGAATGTCGTGCAGGAGAGAAATGAGTTTGGAGATGTCAAAGATAAAGGTTTAAAAATAAGAGAGAATGGTTGGAGGGTGTTGTGAGGGGTATGGTTGTGGCCCACCTGCGATAGGGGATAAACCCTACACTTGACCATTTACCATAGTGAGGATCCGTCGCGGTCCTGTGAGCTCTAGGGTGGATTTCTGACTTCGACGAGTTCTCACTAATTAATGGTCACAATGAATGAGTGCAGCAAGGTGGTGCTTTCTTTTCGACTTTGTCATATTCTTCTACTGCTTTTCTTTTCCGATTTTTGTAACTCACCTTACTTCCCCGTCTTGGGGGAAAAGGTAGATTGAAAAAGAAAGATAAATACTTAGTCTACCTTAACTATGCTTGGAAATATACAGTAAAGACTGTTTTTAAAACTCCTTTTGAGGAAACCTAATTAGCTTTTTATTCTAAAATTAATAATAATAATGATATGAATATCAAATAAAGAATTTTTTATTTTGGAAGAATAGGAAAGAAATGCAAAACGTGATGCTAATTTTGACTGTGGATTTAAGTATTCTTTAAAATTATCTATTATCGATTATTATTATTTATATTATATTATTATTATTACTTTATTATTACTTTATTATGGATTTTATTTATATATATTATTATTATTATTACTTATTATTATTATTATTATTGGTTTTATCCTATTATTATTATTAATCGATTACTTTCTTTATCTACCTTTTTTCTCCAGATATGGGAGTAAGGTGTTGCTTTAAAAGCTCGGGAAAAAGAAAAGCAAGTAGGAGAGCCATGAAAATGTCGAAAAAAAACCCAGCCTTACCGCCCCCTCTGTACTCAGTAATTAGTAAGAATTCGCTCTCGCGAGATACAGACAAATTCCACTAAGCTTCATGGACTTCGTCGTCGAGCCACACGTATGGTAAGTCGGTCAGTGTAGGGTTTGATCCCCTGGCCCAGGTGGGCCACAACCTATACCCCCTGAACTCATAACACCCCGCCTAGTTCTCTTCCATATATATGATGTTGATTTAGTATTAATAGGGATCTCTTTATGGACACTGGTGTGTTTGATATGGTTGTTGGTAGTAGGGCTACTGCAACTGGACACAAATATATGTTATGAGCGAGTAATGAATTAGTGTTGTTTTCGGTAAGAATAAAAGTATTGCATGAAAGTGATTTGGTTTAATATTAATAGCGGACTGAGGGGCTGGGTTGTGTTATGTCTTCCTGGTTATTCAATTTATATATGGTCTTATTATCGAAATTATATTTATATGAAGATGGGAATCACAAAAGT
>JABUQX010137731.1:32500-34951 GCA_015478945.1 Trachelipus rathkii | reverse complement strand
ACTACTAACCAATCGAAGTATGATCGGTATAAAGCGTAACAAAGTGTTACATTCAATAAAGCAACATAACATAACCTGAACTAAGAATATAATGCTCAAACAACGACAAACATAACACACCATACTGGCTCAATGCGAATAACTTACCTAACCATTAACAAAATTCGTGGTCCTGACATAATAAAATAAGTATCTTTTAATAAAATATATCACAGTTTAAAGCTTAAAAGTTTCCGATAGTTTTGCATTTAATTCTTGTCTGTAGATGATTAGACTGGATTGCTAAATTTTTGTTAATATTACGATTTTAATGTAAAAATTAACATTGAAAAGCTAGAGATATGCTTGAAAAAAGTCTGTGAAATAGGTTACGTTTTGTACGATATGTTAGCGTACTGTTACTGTTGTTAAGTGCAGAGACATTGTATGGTTGAGTGATTATTCGACCGGAATGGTGTCAAACGGTGTTTTAGGTTTGTCCGGTTGTATACTTATGATTCTGCCTCAGTCAGGTATGTTATGTTAGCTTATTAATGTAAAAATTTCTGTTACGTTACCATATATCGATGGTTAGTACTATATAGAACTTATTTTTGTGTTTGTTTATCCGAAAAGGATACTCGAAATATGACTGAATCAATAGATCTCTAGATCGAAAGTGCCGTAGGTGGGAGGGGTGGGGAAGGGCAGATGGTTGATTTACTGATTTACTGCTTTAAAATCAGTTAAATATTACGAATTTTATATATTCAAAGAACTTATTTTATTGTAATGTTGGTGATAAAACTTTGTTAGGTGTTGCAGTTATTCGTTGGGTCTGATATGATCAATTTAGACAGGTTGTATGATAAAATTGTTGTATATACTGTTCGATGTAAAATTAACGTTTATTGTTAGAGATTTGACTCGAAAAAGTTATGAAAAGGTGCGTGTTTTGTATGCTAAATTTACTTACTCTTTACTGGTGTTTTAAAGTGTGGAACTTTTTAATCTAAACAGTTTATTTTTCTTTTAGGTCATGCGTAAGCGGTGTGTTAGGTTTGTCGGATTGTACACATTGACTCCTTCCTACTCATATGATGCGATATGTTTAGCTTGTATTAATGGCTGAAAACATCTGTTATGTTGGGTCATATACATTCGTTGGTTAGTATATATAAGAACTCGTTTTTGTGCCTTTGTTTTCCTAAAGATACATCGAAATGCTACGTAATTCGATAGTGTTAATGTAAATTAACATTTGATAATGTTAGAGATATGACTTGAAGATGGTGAATAGGTTACGTTCTGTACTCTGTGGTATTTACTTTACTGTGATCAGTAAGTTAGTACAATGATTGCCAGGCTAATGTATTAAGTAGACAGTAGTTCTACTAATTATGGTGAATGTGGTGTGTGTGTGTGATGTGTGTGTGTGTGTGTGTGGATATGTTAGATACTTGTTAGTTCAATACACTATACTTATTAATGAATGATCAATCAATTAATCAATAATAATAATGTTCAATAATAATAATAATAAAATTATAATAAGAGTGAAATAAGGAATAATAAATAATAAGAATGATAAGAGTAAAAAAGGAAAATGTAATCATAATAAATTAATAAACTAATTTAAGAAAACCAGATGTTAGGTAAGGACATAAGGGTGAACAAAGTAATAAATTCGTTACCGTTAATGTGTCAAAGATATTAAGATTAATGAGTCCTTCCTCGAATTTCATTGGCTGTCTAGTGATGGCAGACAAATGGGCGAGTTACTCTGATCTGCATCCCTTGTAAGCGTAACAAGATTACCGTAATGTATAGGCGTCTGGTAGAGAACAATTACCACCAATGTTTAGTTGTGGACCTGCGCGGGAAAGGTATCGCACCATAGGTGTGGTGAGGTATCCATGTGGAATAAAATAATAATAATAATAATAATAATAATAATAATTAATAATAATAATAATAATATAAAATAATAATAATTAATAATAATGAAATTAAGAATATATAATGAATCAATAATATTTTGTACGGTTGTGTATAGTAAAGATGAGATTGCACTATGATGATTCTGTTCGGTAGTTGAAACTCTTAATTTTTTACCTGTTAATGATGCTGTATTTCAGTTAGGCTAGGATGAGATATATTCTTGTTTAGTATATATTTACAATGTTTTGTTAAATTAACATTATATTTAGAGATTGTTTGAAAAAAGTGTTGTTATTTTCATTTAACTTAAATCTTGATATATTTTATGAATACAACAATTAACGAACAACAACAACATACAACAACAACTAACAACCAACAATCAAAAGCAAACAACATACACAACAACACAAGGCAACAACAACAACCATATTGTTCAGCAACGAACGATATAGACCGTGCATAGCCATTTGCTCAACAACAACATCAACAACTGCCACAAATGCAACAACAAACGCGACATTTCAACAA
>JABUQX010137731.1:12500-27500 GCA_015478945.1 Trachelipus rathkii | reverse complement strand
GGAGACTTATCACAAGGGATGGATTTCCTCAAACACGAAATGAACTGCGCCTGCCATGGTGTCACAAGCCCTGGCCCGGCCGTCCCGATGCTCCCGGGACAGAGAAGCTCATGAAGCTCTGCAGAAGTACATGAGAACCGCGGCAACGCGATCAATGACCTAGAGTGATGGGCGGTATATGACTTGAGGGCTATCCGAAGTCGGACGGCATCAAATTTGAGGCGTCAAAATAATCAAGGTGTGTCGACAGTTCGTAAGTGTAACGATGTCTGATGGACGAGGTCCTCGTAAGTCGATGTATAAGTGTCATAGTGATGTATAGTGTAATAGTGTGTGTGTATAGTGTCGGTAAGTCGCATTGCTGTGTATCAAAGTCGACCCATCCAGTGTTTGTGGTGAAGGTGTGGGTTAAGAGACACAGAGTGAGCAAATAGGAACGCCACTCGCCTAGAATTGTAAGGGGCCTCACGAGTCGTTGCTGTCCTCCGTGATGCCATGAGCTGCTCGCGCACCCCATCTTAGAGGAGAGATATTATAGGCTCAGGGCCAGAGCGGCCCGGACCCAAATGCGCGAGCACCCGTCGCGAGCGGGACAGACAGTGGAACCAAAAGGTCCCAGCCCAGGACGACGACCCAGCACCACGAGACACAAGGGATACAAAAAGAGTCGGAAGACCCGGGAAGAGCTAGAAAACGTGAGAAGAGAAGTGAGGCAGCGGCAGCACTATCGTCGCAGCGCCGTGGCACTATGTGGCACCGTCACTTGGCCTCATTGGCAAGTACACTGAGCACTTCATTGCAGTCGCCATTGGCCGTCCACTGAGGCACGTCACCTGAAGCACTCACCCTGGGACAAAACTCAATAGAAAACCAGGCTAGAACACTAACAACGAAGCGACGTAAAATTACAGTGACGTTCAAGTTAGCGAGACAAGAATGATGGTTGACCGGGTGGCACGTAGTGCGCCTAAATGCGATGGGGCCAAATGACCCATGGCTATATGGCGAAGCCCAAAGCCGAAATATCATGGCTCAAACAAGGTAAGACACAAAAGAGGCAACCCCAAGAGAATGGACAAAATAACTTACGTGGCGCCAAAATTGACCTATGGTATTATGGCAGTCAAGTCAGCCGAAGCAAGATCTGGGTCGAAACATGAACCGGTAGAAGCACATCGAAACGGGCGTAAATGCTCCCTAAAGGGCTAGCCCAAATTACCGTGCCAGAAATTGACCCATGATACTGAGCGAAAGGTCAAGGCCGAAGTATCGAGTGTGTCAAACAAGGTAAAGACATCAAAGAATAGGGCTAAGCCCCTAAGGGTAGCCCAAATTAACCGTGGGCCAAATTGACCCATGGTATATGGCAAGGTCAGCCGAATACGTTCCATCGGTGACAAACCAAGCTGGTAAACACTCAAAAAACGGTGCTAAGACCCCTAAAGGTAGACAAAATTACGTGGCAAAAAATGACCCATGGAAGACCAAGAGGGGCGCGGGCGAAAAATTAGGGTGGGGTACTACAACGGTTGCTTGCGCAACCGTTTGGGCGAACCCTTCTTCGAAGGGTTTGCAAAAATTAGTTGCCGAAAAATCTTAGGGTTGCCAAAAACATTAGGGAGGGCCAAAAATGACCCATGGAAGAGCAAAGGGTTGGTCTCGAAAAAAGGTCAACGCCAAAAAAGGTGAAGGCCAAAACAAGGTCAAGCGTTCAGGTTAATAATTCACGAGCTCAAAAAAGTCGGCACGGGCAGAAAAGCGTCAGCAAGGGAGTCACGGTCTTAGTTTCCATATGTCCAGCCCTACTCCTATATATACGCAGGTATATATATATATATATAATATATATGATAATTATATATAGATATATATTAATATATATATATATATATACTATATATATATAAGATATATATATTATATATATATATCATATATATATATATATATAATATTAGATCGTATATATATTCATATATATACATATATATATAATATATATTAGATATATTAGTAAAGACTTATAGGATAAGAATACATATAATCACCCAGTGAGTAAATTTTATGGAGATTACTATATATATATATATATAGCGTATAAGAGACTATTAGGATCATTATGAGAAATATAATATATATATATATAAGTATATTGATATTATATATATATATTTATATATAATATAGCGCCTATACCTAGTATATGGTATAGAGTTATAGAGTATAGTATATATACAATAAAGTAGTATAGTGTTACTTAATAAATATATATATAGAAGTATAGTATATATATATATATGGTATATATATATAGTATATATATATATATATACTATATTGTATATATTATATATTACTTAATATATAATATATATAGGATATAAGTTGTTAACGGTGTTAATATATATATATATATATAGTATAGGTATAATATAGATAGTAGTATTATCAAGAGATAGGATAGATAGTTAGTAATTATCTATATTATAAAGTGGTTATATATATATTAATATATATTAGTAGTCATAAATATAAATATATATATATAAATATTATATAATAGAGTAGTATATATATATATGTATAATATACTTATTGCTATATAGTAATATATATAATATATATAATATATAATATATATATATATAGTATATTATATTATATAGTATAGATTATGTATATATATATATATATATATATATATATAGGTATATATATATATAGTATCATGGGATATATATATTTGGTATACTTATATAGTATATATATTTTGTGTTATACACAATATATATATAATATACAAGTTCATATAAGTAATATATGATATGGTAGGTTTGACTTAAAAGGTCGCCATATTGTAAAGATCTAGTTATATTATTATAAGCAAAATGGTATGAAGACTATTCTGACGGGGTGCATAAATCCAATTAGTGAATTTGACATAAAATAAGCCTATGAGTAGACAGCATCACATCGTGCTTAAAGCTGGTGGCGGCTAGCACAAATTGGTACCGCGAGGGTTTCAAAGAGGAATTTTGCGTTCTGTAAAATGCAGAGCCGCTGGCAGTTGAACATAGGAAAGAAATGACAGATGAATAGGCAAGAGTTGAACCTTCTGAAGGGGAAGGTTCGTAGAAAAGTTCTAGTGGCTGCTCGAGTTTCTTGGAGTATGTCTTCTGTGTAAACAAAAATAATTTGCTCTTTCCTCAAATAAAATTTAATTTTATAATAAGTTAGTCTAGCATACCACGATTGTGATGGCAATAATTAAATTTATCTTTTTAACACTTTGGAAATTTTGAATAAAGAGACATCAAATCACTTTCTCTTCCCCTTCTATCGACGAAAAAACCGAAGGTTTTTTTCGAAATAAATGAAAATAAATAAATAATAAATAAAACTAATAAATATTTTAGAATAAAATTAAATTAAAAAAAATTAAATAGAATAAATAATAATAAATGAGAATAAATAAAAAAAAAAAAAGAAAAAAAAAAAAATAAATATAAAATAATAAAATAAATAATAATAATAAATGAGTAAATAATAACAAAAGATATTCACTTATTTCTAGATAAATTAAAGAATCAGAATATATTTCAAAATATTAAAGAAATAAAGTTTAAATTAAATAAAAGAATAAGGAAGAAAATAAAAATAAAAAAATAAATGTATATATAGAGCTATATATATATATATTACTTATATATATTATATATATATATAATATATATTAGATAGTTTATATAAATATATATTACTATATATATTACATAATTATAAAATATAGATATAGTTTGATATATACATATAATATATAATATATATATATATATTATATATATATATATAGATTATAACGGTATAAGGCCTGTTAAGACTGCCGCAACCACGCCGCGCACCGCACAGAACAACGCACAACAGCCGCACCGCACCGCAACCACACATTAGTAACGGATAGAGTCTCACATAGGGATCTCTCTCCAAACTTGACAACATCCCATAGGGGTGACCGTAACCTCGTCATAGACGAGTTACGTGTCCGTGCGCGCCCCCCCGAAGGGAGGGGGGGGGCGGCGCTGGCCCCTAAAAATTAAATTGATCATAGAAGGCAGAAATTTGGATACGAAGAATCGATTCCCTAAGGGAATCGGATCTGGAGATCGAAAAACGATTCAGCACCGGCTCCGGAGCCATCGATTTGAGTGGCTCCGGCTCCGGCTCCGGTCCGGCTCAGGCCTCTTGGCTCCGATATATATCCTACATGAGTTAGAGTTTCGTATCGGTGTTAATATTTGGCAGGAGAGTTAGATGGTAACGTAATCTCGTCGTAGACGACAGATTGCGTCCCCCTCTGGGTCCCCCGAAGGCGGGACCATCACCCCTTTAAAAAATCGAAGTGTACGTATAAGGCTGAAATTTGGGGAGGATTCAGAGTTGAATTCTAGAAAGAGTTGGTATCAGGATTCGCGAGGAGTTGCTCCCGGCACCGGTGCTGGAGGCCGATGCGGTGCTGAGTTAATAAACATTCGGATAACAACAATTTTGGTATTTTCATATATGTTATTGAACATGTAGATCCGAAAATGATGGTTATAAAGTCCGTAGTGGTGTCTAGACACCAGACGAGGGTTCCTGACTTAAAAAAATAACAAGTGCAAAACCGAGTCGAAGAGGAAGGAAAGGAAGTGGAAGGCAAGAATAAGGAAGGAAGATGGAGAAGGAGTCTGACTCAGAGGAGTAGAAGTTGACAGCTGCACCGATGCTGGCTCCGTGCGGTGCCGATGTATTAACAAACATCTTCTATACAACAATTAGGTGTTCTTTATATATGTTATCGAGTCAGTAGATTTCAAAAATAGGCGTTTTAAGCTCATTTCAGAAGAAAAAAATAAATAAAAATAAAATAAATAAAATTTTCTATTCTTTTATGTTTATAACTAACAAATTACGTTTTTAACATACCCTAAAGCAGTAATATCAGTAAATCAAACCACCAAACCCCACTTTGTCCAACCATGATCTATTGATCTATTCGATGTTCTGTGGCTTAAATATTTTTTTTGTACTAAATTATCATTTACATACCCTAAATCAGTAAACTCAAACCATCAACCCCTCCCTGTCAATCCGTGACTATTGATCTATTGATCTATTAGCATCTGACTTGATCTTTGTATTTAGGTCATATTTTTACTAAAATTTATCATGTTTTACATACCCCTAAAGCAGTAAAATCAGTAAATCAGTTAATCAACCACCCACCATTCCCCTCATCCATACTCTATTGATCTACTTGATCTATCTGATTCAATCAATATTTTGGTATTAACAAACACAAAACTTTATTGTTATTTTGTTTCTTTCTTAACATTTTTGTTTTTTACTAACAAAACTTTTATTCTCTTAATGTTCATAACTTAAAAAAATTTTGCATTACATACCCTAAGCAGTAAATCAGTAACATACAGCTAATGCAAACCACCACCCCGCCCCTCTACCCGTCCATGATCTATTGAATCTATTGATCTATTGATCTATGATCCATTGATCTATTGATCTCTTGATTTTAGGTCATATTTTTACTAAGAATTATCATTGTTTACATAACCCAAGCGTAATCAGAAATCAGTTAAATCAAACCACCCACTCATCCCTCCAACCCATTCATTGATCTATATTGATCTATGACTATTGATCTATTGGTTCAAGTCATTTTTTTTGTAAAATAACACAAAAACTTTTATGTATTTTTGTTTTTCTTTTCTTTAAACAACCTTTTGTTTTTACTAAAAACTTCTATTCTTTTCTTATTTTCATAACTTAAAAAAATTTGCGATTGTAACATACCCTAAAGCGAGTAAATCCGTAATCAGTTTAATCAAGCCACCCACCCCACCCTCCTACCCTTCCATGATCTAATTGATCTATTGATTCAAGATCTCTTGATCCATTGATCTATTGATCTATTGATCTATATGATCTTACATCATATTATGTTATAACATAACACAAAAACTTTTATTTATTGTGTTTTGTTTTCTTTAAAACATTTTGTTTTACTAATACATTTTATGCTTTTTATGTTTATAAACTTAAAATTTACAGTTCTTTTACATTACCCTAACAGCAGTAATCAGTAGAATCAGTTAATCAGAACCCACCCACTCATCCTTCTACCTTCCAGTGATCTATTGATCTATTGATCAGTTGATTCAAGAATTATAAAGTATCATAATTATAGATGGGAGGCTAACATAAAATAAATTCTTTGCTGTAGGTGTTGTTGTTGCGTTTGTTGTTGCATTTGTTGCAGTTGTTTATGTTGTTGGTGAGGTTGTTGAAATGTTTTGTTGTTGAAAATGTTGTTTGTTGTTGAATGTTTTGTTGTTGTTGTTTGTGTTGTGTTGTTGTTGTTGATTGTTGTTGTTGGTTGTTGTTGTTGTGGGTTGTTGTTGTTGTCGGGCTAGATTATACGTACTTTCGATCTGATATGGCTGCAGCCCTTTCGGGCTAGGCCCAGAGCCGTTACACCCCTTCGGGTGATCCCCCCTCTCAAGATCACAACCCTTCAGGGGGGGCGCATTCCCTCGGGTTTATCTCCCGGGAGGGTGGAGTGTGTTTGCTTTAGAACTCTTGGTAATGAGACCTGTTTATTCGTAAGTTAGGTTACGTGATGTTAAATATTTACTATGACAGGGTTAAATTAACACCTGATTGGTAGCAGAATAATTGATTGAGTTTTTAAGATATTTACTGTGTTACCTGACGTGATGTGTTAGAAACGGGAGCCTAGGTTAAGTTTTTTGTTGAGTAATGTCAGGTTTGACCGAGAATTTTGCAATGTCTACGTTTTTTTTAGTGTCAAATGATTGTTATATTACTAGAGACGTGGACACTTTGATGAAGATCAGTGTTCCAAGTTCACTAGGTCGAGGATGCTGGTATCTTTGAATAGATTGATCACTTTGTTTAATGGGATTTTGTTAGATAATACGTCTTTACCTGTTACATAGGGCTCAGCCTCAAAGGGGCTGCCCCTACCGCTTACACCCTCTTCAGGATACCCCGAGATGGCCTATCGTAGCAAATCTCTTGGGGGTGACCTGGTGATCTCAAAGTGTGCCTACATTGCTTACAGCTGCTATCAATCGGCCGGCTGTATGTGGCGGTGTGTGCTTAATCTAACAGTTTTTGAAAGATTTTCTGAAAGGGGGGCGGGGTTGGGCTGAATAGGGTAAGGATAAAAATATTTCATGGGTTACCTCATGGAAAGCGTTTAGGCTGCTTACAGGAGCAACATTCCCCTCTGGGTTTTCTCTCGGAAGGTTATGTGTTTGCTTAGATACTCTTGATTAATGAAACCTGTTTATTCGTAAGTTAGGTACGTGTGCCTATGTTAAAATTACTATGACAATGTGAAAAATAAACACTGATTTTTGGTAGAGAACATGATAGTTTTTGTAACGCATAATTACTGTGTTTAATGACGTTGATGTTTAAGACTAGATAAACGTTGAGCCTGATTAAGGTTTTTGATTTATGTAATTTTAGGTTTTGCCCGATACGGAATTCTGCTAATTGTCTATGTTCTATCTCATAGTTCAAATGATGTACTTTATACTCAAAACGCATCTTTTGTGAAGATGGGTTAATTCATAGGTCGAGATGCTGGTATCTTTGATAGAATTGAGTCACTGGTTAAGGGATTTTTTTAGAATAATGACGTGCTTTAGCCTGATTACATAAGGGCTGTGCCCTTCCGCTTAACACCTCTTTCAGCGGGTACCCCGAGTGTCTTGCGTGCAATCTCCTCTGGGCGTGATCTTCCAAGTAGTGCTTACAGTGCTTACATGTGCTTACAGTGCTTATCAAATCGCCTCTGTATCGATGCGCTGATGCTTTTAAATCTAACAGTTTGAAATGAAATCGAAAGGGTGCGGCGGTCTCAAATGCCGTAAGAAAAAAATATTTCATGTTACCTCATGAAAGCGTTAGGTGTTGCAAGGAGCACATCCCCCTGGTTTTTCTCTCGGAAGTTTATGTGTTGCTTTAGATACTTCTGGTTAATTGAAAACGTTTATTCGTAAGTTAGGACGTTTATGGTTAAAATTACTATGACAATGTGGAAGTAACACTGATTTGTTAGAGAAATGATGAGTTTTTGGAAGATATTACTGTGTTACCTGACGGTGATGTGTTAGAAACGTGTGAGCCTAGATTAAGTTTTGTTGAGGAATGTTAGGTTTGCCCTAGAATTTTTGCTAATGTCTACATACGTTTATTCATAGTTCAATGATGTCCATCCTTAAACGGTGACATACTTATGATTGAAGATGTGTTTAATCGTTAGTCCAGATGTTGGTATTGGATGAGATGTTGGTCCACTTTGTGAGGGTTTTTGTTAGAATGAGCGGTTTTTACCTAAATTGCTGATATGCGAGAAAAAGTGGAACATATCGATATTGTATGACCTTATTAGTCTTACTTTACCATCTGGATAAGTAGGGAATTTCAGGCTAAGTTAGCTGATTGATTCTACGGAGGTATGTTTACAGTTTGCCTCTTGTACATCTATTCTTATCTTGCAGTTAAGATATGCGCTTTAGTTGATTGCTAAAGCTTTGTTGGTTAAGCATATATCACGTGGTTAGGATATAAAGAACTATATTTTTGTGCTTATGAATAGGATACAATTTGTTAATGTTTACAATTATTGTTGGTCTGCTATGATAATTGGACAAGATTATGATAAATTCATGTTAAATCATTACTGATGTCAATGTAATACATAACACCGGTTTTTTTTCTTTATGTATATAACAGGTTTTTTATTACCCCCACAATTGGGGTAAAAAAAAAGTTTTGGTGATAGTTACGTTGTATGCAATGTTATTACTTTACAGGTGTTAAGTGTGGCTCTTTGTTAACAGTTTTTTCGTGCTTAAGTTGTGTTAGTTTGTCGATTGTACATTACTTTTTGCTTAGTTCAATATTGACGCTAGTAGCATATTAATATGAAAACTTGTTATGTTAGCATATATCGCTGGTTAGTATATAAGAACTCATTTTTGTGCTATGTTTATCCGAACTGATACTCTAACTGCATAACGTACCATCTCAGTCTGTTATGTACAGAATTAACATTGATGATCTTAGAGGAGATGTTTGAAAATGTGAATATAGTCGTTACGTTTTGATACTCTCGCTGTGTAGTTACTTTACGTTTAAGTATGGAACTTTAGTAATGTTAGTTGGATTATTGTGTAGATTCGTCGTTGACATTATTTTTTAGTCCACAGAGCTATGTTAGCTTTATATGTGAAACAAGTTACGTTAGCATTATCATTCGTTGGTCTTGGTATATAAAGAACTTATTTTTGGTACGTGTTTATTGTTGTTGTTGTTTGTTGTTGTTGCTTGTGTTGTTGTGTTCTAACGGAATAATCTCCTGTGACTGATTATGGTTCCCGGGTGCATATCTCTTTGTTACCTTTCTTTTTCTGAGTGTGAAGAAAGAATCTCGTTTACCTTTCAGAGCTGTTATGTGCATCCCAAATTTCGTCAGTAAGACATTTTTCGGTTGTGTTGGTTGATGACCTTCATTCTCTCTAAATGTCACTGCTTACCAATACCCAGTCATCGGTGATGTATACTCAAAGGTGGAAATTGATTCCAAACCTCCATATAGTGTTCCCTATGCATAGTCTAATTAAAGACTACGTAGACCTATGATTAGGGATTCGTAATTTATGTTGATTGTAAACATCCTAATACTCATTAGCTAAGGTCATTCGATGTGGTTTCAATCTCTTGGTCTTATGGAGAAGTTCTTTATCAATAGACTCTATAATGAAGTAAAGGTTATTGTGAAAACTTCTTCCATGGACTTTTTAAGTTTCTCTATAGTAGAGATATGCATTAAATGGATTAGTGCTGTAGGTTGTATGTGAATCTTGTTAATGTTAGCAGGTTTATTCTTGCTTAAGATGTGTCTGGTTTGCCTTTTGTACATTATATTCTTAGTTTCTGATAATGTTATGTTGACTTTATTAATTATGAAAACTTTGCTTCGTTAGATTTACCTCATTGGTCTGTAGTGTATTACACCGGTATGGTATAAATCTATTGTTAATTAAATTAATTGTTATGTTATAGGAGACATTGACCAAAGTGTGAATGAATTATGTATGTTGGATGTTATGTTATTACTCTATTATACTGATATTCAAGTGTGGTCTTGATAATGTTAACCATTAGTCTTGTTTAAGATGGACCTGTTTCTCTTGTGGGTATATTCATAGTTCAGATGATGCTAAGTAAGCTTTTATTAATGTGAAAACTTTGTTAGTCAACATATAATGATATTTCTTTCAAGGAACATCATTGTATGTCATCTTTTTCAATTGAAAGTGCGAAATGTGACCTTGTATCAGGAAGGATCAGATTAGACACAATGGGTTTCAGGAGGGAAGTGGAGTGTTGGATAGTGGTTGATTTTTAGTGATTACTGGCGGTATTAAGAAATAACGAATCTTAAATTCTCACATAAAAAGAAAAGAAATATTTATATATCGAATAAAAATTTGTATTTGTTTGTTGTCTGAAACATTATTACGAAATCTACAGAAGATGCCCCCGGAATAAAACGCTAATTAGGACACCGAGGTGCGATCTGGATCTACTGATATATGGTAGATAATGCGACCGCATCGGAGTCCACACGTGTGTGAGTTTTCTTACCCTCTGAGTCAGACTCCTTCCCTTTTCCTTTCTCGTATTTATGTCGTTCTCTCTCGTTCAACCTTCTCTGCACCTCTTGCTCTTTTTTCTCAGTCGAGACCCCCCTAATGGGGCGTCCTTAGAACTCCCTCACAGATCTTATAATACACATTCATGATTCGACTCTACGACCTCATAACCCTATGAGATAAACACACAATACATCTCGCTTGTCTGATACGACTGTTATTAATCGGCACCGCAAGATGGCTCCAGCAACCGGGCGACGCCAACTCTGAACTCTTCTCAGCCTCCTCCTCACTTCTTCATTCTTCTTCTTCCTCCTTTCCTCCGTCTTCTTCCTTTCTTCTTCTCCTTTTTCTTTTTCTTCTTCTTCCTCTGTTTGCATTCCCTTGAATTTCTTCCTTCTTTTTTTCCAATGGGGACTCCCTTCCGGTGGGGTCCCCTGGCACTCCGAAACCGAAGCATATCGTCGACTCCTGTGTCGCTCTGATCCTCTATTCCTCTCCAAAAATTCATTCTCTACGATCAATTTAATTTTTGGGCGGCAGCCCGTCCTCCCTTACGGGGGGACGCAGAGAGACTTAATCTCGTCTCCGCGACGATGTGACGTTGATCTATGTCATAGCTCACGATTCCATAAATTTATAGCCCATACCGTTAAGCCTTGAACATGGTTTCAGGACGTAATACTCTCTGCGTGAAGTGCACACCCCTCTTATGGGTGACCTATGGCATACCCAAATAGCTCGCTCAGTTATCACTTCTATAAGAATGGTTATATATACTAGTTTGAAGCGTAACGTTAACTCTTAACCCCTATCCTGTTAGATATACATCGACTCAGAACCGATGACGGAAGAATTGAAACGCTCGGCGGAATCCGAAATGCGGAAGCTTGCGTAAAAAACGATCCCTATACACGGGCATCGTTTCTTCGATCAGATTCGATTCCTTTCGGAATCGTAATTCTCGACTATAATATAAATGAATGGTAGTGTATGCGCATTCGCGGTGCTCGCGCGTGACGTAATCTTCGTCTCGACGAGCTTACGTATCACGCTCCTGAGTACCGTAACTCTCGTTTAGCGTCTATAACTCATTCTCGGGTTGAAAGCCAATAATGGGTCATAAAACCGAGGGGCCTCCGTACGCGGGATCCGCGTCTCTGTGTGTTTGATGTGTGGACCCCCCCTTCTATATTCACATCGCCTTCACGAGACTTGAAATTCTACGCCTGTTTCAGCTTATCCCATACATAGATATATATATTCCAAGTTTCAACCCTATAGCTCTATTCCTTATATCGAAAGCGGTCTGCCAACGGCGCGGACGTTCCACAACTACAGCGATCTCATATCGCAAGTGTTACAATTACTTGTATTATGTATTATTGCTTTCTATACATTTGCATGTGTGATGAGTGTCTCAACTCAATTCATGTAATATATTACGATAATTAGAAGTGGGAATCGTCCCGATACAATGAATGCGATCGTCAAAGATGACTGGATTCATGCATGATTCACATAAACTTCTAGAAACAAAAAAAACCCGTAGGTGGTGGCGTCCACCCGCTTTGGGGGTAAAGAACCATTGATTCCAGGCGCAAACCTCCGGAAGTCGGGCTCTTCACTTAACATTCGGGTCTCCTACCGAGCCTTAAACGTAGGTTTGATCGTACTCAAACGTGTCAAAAACCAAATTGAGCCAGATGATTTGCAGAAATTTCCAAAGTCAGCTGCCCGCACATGACGGACATTCCCACAAACCTTCCACAAATGGTTTTCAAGTCTTTGCCTGTCGACCTGTGTGGCTCCAATGGGGTGAGAACTCCCCAAAACCTCCGGACCATGCTTGGGATCCTTACCCTTGAGAGTGATGAGACAAAATCACGTTCAAAAAAGTAGCTCAAAAAAGTGCCAAAAAATGGCTTCACACAAGGACAAATTTTAACGGATTAGGTTAGTTCCTTTTAGAACCAAAAAGCCCCCTCTGGGGGCCTGCCCTATTTGTGGGATGGCTACAACCTTCCTGGCCACAGAAAATAACCCATAGGGTAAGACAAAGATGGTAGAAGTCGGGTCTTCGGCAGTATTGGCTGGTCAGTGTCACTCCCTTCACACGTATATATAAGTATACTACCTATTACTATATATATAGTATAGTATTATAGCTCATAGCTACTACTAATACTATACTAATAATTATCAATATATATATAATCTATTAATATAAAGTTTTGGTAAAATAAAATTCGGTTATATATAATATCTTCTTATCATATATTCATATTTGAGATATAGAGCATAATAGAGCGATATAGAGATATCAGACTACTAGAGACATTACCTAGAGAATGATATAGATATAGGTATAGATATATAATAGATATAGATATAGATATAATATATTTATATATATATACTTATATATTATATATATAATTATATAATATATTAATATATATATATACTGATATATATAATATATATAATATATATTATATATATATATAATATATATTTAATTATATATATATATGCTAGAATGTAGATGAACGATGTAGATGTAGATGTAGATGCAGATGTAGATGTATTAGATTAGATAGATTAGGATAGATAGATAGATAGATAGAAGATAGATTAGATAAAGATAGATTGTATAGTATAGATAGATAGTCTTTAATTCTTAATTTCGTAAACATAGTACATTATTTAGAAGTAAAACAAAATTTAAAGTAAAACAAAACATGGGTTAAAAATTAATATACATAATAAAAATCTCTAGACACTATAAAATGTTTAAAACTTTTTAAAACATATATTTGGCGTTGCACTTTCTGTCCTGTTAGTCGAAAATTTTTCTTGCATATTAATTCCGCAGGCCAGAAGTTTTCCGTTTAAAAGTTTTTCCTTAAATCCTTCATCAATTGCAATTTTAAAGGTTTAGAAAATGGATTCCGCAATTCAACTCTTCAATGCTTAACCAATCCATGTCCAAATTTATCTTGACAATTTTAAGTGAATATTTTTAACACATTAAAGCACAGGTCTCCCTAATATAAAATTCCATTTAACTTTGGCACTTCTCACGTGATCATTAGGTGATATTTTTCAGTTCCGATAATATTTGTTACGTCTTTTTTCGAGACTCACAATAGCTAACATACTCATCTTTTTCGATTTTTCAAATATATTCGTCTTCAATACGATCATCTCGTCATTTAAATGCAATGGAGTCCCAAAGGAGATTTACTCATTCCATCAGCGCGGGGAATTCCGAACATTGACCTCCGCGTCGCTGAGTTATCAGTAACCGGTAACAGTAACCGGAGGCTATATCCAGTGAATGTTGTTCCTTACAAACATTGCACTAACGCTTGAAGCCTTCTTGCTCATCCCTTAAAAAATTATCAACGCTGTACTGGATGATAGATATGATAATAGATAGTAGCATAGATAGATAGATCAGATAATAGATAGATAGATAGATAGAATATATAGATAGCATAGATAGATACACGCCCGACACACCAGCACTCAGATTAACAAATACAGACAGACATGACAGCTGCGAATTATCTCGATAGATGTACACATTTCTTTTAGTCTTCTATAAATCTGCTGAATATAGAACAACGGATGAATATTTTAAAGGAAAGTCTGCAAATAAAAATCGAAATGTGAACTTGGAATCGCGGAATCGGTACTTTTGGTGAACCAGCATTGGACCCGGAAACTGAACTAGTGTCAGGATGGAAAGCCTTATTAGAACCGAATTCGAAATTGGAATTTGGCTTTAAAGTTGAATATTACTAAGCAGTTGAAATCGGAATGTGAATCGAAATTGGAAATCCATGGTAGTTTGATTCGGATATCCAAAATGACTGGGGATCGGATATCCAAAAACATGCCGGATTTCACCGCACTAATGTGGGTAATAGCAGTTAATTTTCATAAATCATATAAGACTCTCTTAAAGAATGTCATATATTTTTCTTACAATCTAGATTTTAAAAACTTAACAAAATATTACGGTCAATATATTGTATTTGTTGTTTGCTAAGAACCGACATAACCAGATTTTTGCCAGGGTTTTTTTTTTTAATTCAGTAAGAACCGCATCTACAAATTCTAAATTATAATATAACATTAGGAAGATCATAAGGCGACATCTCTTTGGGGAGATTTAAAAGTTAGGATATGGAGATTCTTTACAGTTAAAGTGTGTACTTCATTACCAACCTTCGTAGTA
>JABUQX010137731.1:0-7500 GCA_015478945.1 Trachelipus rathkii | reverse complement strand
ATATATTATAATAATATATATATATATATATAATATATATATATATATATATTATATATATATATATATATATATATAGCTCTCACCATAGCTTCGAAAGTTGCATTGTACATCGAGCACGCTACGAGCATGGATGTGGGTAAATTCATGTTCTTCAGCCCTGCTACATGCATGGTGGCGGGTCCCACAGGCTGCGGGAAAACCTTTCTGCTGTTAAACATATTAAAGGATGGTGGAATTTTTGAGCATACACCTGTGAAAATAATCTGGTGCTATAGTGTATTCCAGGAGAAGTTTAATGAATATAATAATATAGTAGAATTCCATGAAGGTGTATACGATATTAAATCATTGGAAAATGTACAAGGTCATAAAGTTATAGTTCTGGACGACATGCTGCACAAGTTAAACGAAGATATAGCTGAGACGTTTACGGTGTATTCCCATCATTTAAATATATCTGTATTTTTCATTACACAGAACATTTTTCATCAAAGCAGGCACATGAGGACTGTTTCTTTAAACACTCAGTATCTGATCCTGTTTGGTCAAAGAAGAGATATGAGTCAGGTCAATGTTCTAGGGTCACAGATGTTCCCGTCAGCAAGAAAAGAGTTCTTGAAAGTATATAAAGAAGTTACTTCGGACCCGTACGGATACTTGCTGTGTGAACTTCATCCTAGGAGCACGCATAGAGTCCTGCTCCGCACTAACATTCTTCCGCATGAGATAGAAACTGTGTACATTCCTGAATAATGAGTAGTTTAGTTGTAAAGTATTTGCCTCTTATAAAAAGATTTAAAAAGCTGAAACCGGCTGAAAAGCGCAAAATAATCTGTGATGATGAGAAGTTCATCCAGTGTGTATGTGAACTCTGCTTAAATCTTATAAAGGGGAATGTTCCTTTAAACAGGCCTCAGAAGGTAAAGCTGCGTCGACATAGAAACACCATTAAAAAACTCTCCCGTAACATAAAGCATCTGAAAAATAAAAAGAAGGTGTTGCAGAAGGGAGGTGGTGTATTCCTGCCTCTACTTTTCTCAGTCATTGCTCCTCTGATTACCAAGTGGATATCTTCATAATGAAGAAGGTCGCTGTATTACCGTTTAACGAGTATGAGAAAATGAAATGTAATACTACTTCATCGTTGCAGAGAGCCCACACTCAGCCTACACAAACACAGCCTTACGGGGTGACGTCCTCACTGCAATTTCCACTTCCAAATCATCAGCAACATTTCTCTCTAGAGAATCAACAGCCTTCGAGTGCTGCACAAATTCATCAGCCAGCTCTGCCTTACAGCTTGATCGACCCTAAAGTTGAACAGATAAACAATTACGAGCAAGAGGTGTATCGGATATTAAATTCAGACATTAACATCCATGAGAAGCGTATCTTATACCAAGATGCAATGCAGAAATTATTAAGTCTCAAGGATTTGCATCTAAAGGGGCCACTAAATAAGTCTGACGTAAAGGAAACAATTTTGCCACAAGAAGTAAAACCTGAGATGAAGATAGAAGACAGCTTAAGAAATATCCTAGAGGAGAGCTTGCCAGCCAGGGCTCGCAGATCAGGTCTAACTCTCTATAATATTTTAAAAGAACAAATAGCTTGGAATGAGTTAGGTCAAATCATTATTGATAATGAGATAGTTAAAGGTTCGAACATTGTGGATTTAATAGCTGATCTCTCGCGCGACTGGAAGAAAGGGGCTGTAACAGGATGGCCTACAATCAAGCAAGAGCTTCAGACTATAAATTTTCCACGCTCTTTAATCTTGAACACACGCAGATTAGCAGACTTGGATGATATTCCTAAAACGCCAAGGCCCGATTCTAGTCCTTCAGGCATGTCCTACGCTTCAGATAAATTCAAACGGGTGGTTAAAGGAAGAATAAGAAAAAAGCCGTACGCCAGTCTTAAATGGATTAATTCATAGTCACGCTGTGGTGTTATTAATATTATTAATTCAATTATATATATATATATATATATATATATATATATATATATATATATATATATATATATATATATATATATATATATAATATATATATATATATATATATATATTAATTTTGTTCATTTTCTAATTTGCTCTCTTGTTAATTAATAAATAAATTTATCATTTTAATCACTATTTTTTATATTTCCTTTTACCATATATATATATATATATATATATATATATATATATTATATATATATATATATATATATATAATATATATATATATATAATATATATATATATATATATATATATATATAAGATATAATTGTTCATGTCTAGTTTGCTCACTTGTGATGAATAATAAATTCATCATATTAATCACTATGTTTTATATTTCCTTTTACCATATATAAATAATATAATATATATTATATATATATATATATTATATATGTATATATTATATAAATATATTATATATATATATAATATATTATATATATATATAAAATGGTTTTTACTCCACGTCAGTAGACACCATGGAGGCTAAGGAAGTGGTTGATAAGTATTATTACGATGTGAAGGAGCCTAATAGCTATGGTGGTATCACAAGGTTTGCCTCGAGGTTTCCGGACATTGGACGGAAAGAGTTGAAAGCATATCTAGAAGGTGAGGAGGCTTTCACTCTGCATAAACCTGTTCGCAGAAAATTTCCTACCCGGAAAACCGTAGCCCCCTGTCTCGATAGCGTGTGGCAGTTGGATTTATCCGAGATGGTTAAATACAGCTCGTACAACGATGGATATCAATACATACTTTTTACCATTGATGTGTATTCTAGATATTTATGGTTAAAACCTTTAAAAGATAAAAAGTCAGGTACTGTATCTGAGGCGTTGAGAGAAATTATAGAGGGTGACAAGCGATGGCCAAGAATGCTGTGGACTGACCAAGGCAGTGAGTTTCTAGGCCATGAATTTCAAGAATTAGTTAAAGAGCACGACATGGGGTATTACAATACATTCTCAGTGAATAAAGCAGCTATAGTTGAAAGAGATATTCAGACGTACTTATCAAGTAGAAAATGCACCTCGGTACTTGAATATATACCCGCTCTCATTAACACTTTTAAGTATATATGACTATACTACAAGTACCTTGCTCATTCTATAATAGACGTTTCCATAGTAACTATAAAAATCTACCCCTCTAAGAAATGTCGGAAATAAAAGCCTACGATGGTTGGAACATCACAACGGAGAGCCAGGGGAAATAAAGTGATAAATTCAGGTGTTTGTAGCTTTAGGCGAACTTATTTAGAGTGTCTAGAGGTGGTGACAGGTTTACGTGAAAATGGTATGAAGCGGGATGGTCTACAGAGGTTTTCAAAGTTCACAATATTCGAGACTTCCCTTACGATGGCTTAAAATTATATTATTTGGAGGATTTATACGGTGAAAAGATAAAAGGAGGTTTTTACAAACAGGAAATACAAAAAATACGCTTCAATCCTGAAAGTAATGTGTATAAAATTGAAAAGATATTAGGTTCGAAAGGAAAGGGGCGAAATAAACAGTACTTGGTTATAACCATGGGCAGTATATACCTGACAGTGTTTAACTCTGTATTATTAAAACGCAAAGTGAAAATTAAGAAATCATTAATCAGTAGTTCATATGAGGACCAATGCGCAGCAAACAGATACACTTCTATTTAACTCTCTTCTGCACTTCGTCCAGGCTCGATTGAATCTACCATCCTGATAATAAGCTCTCAGACTTCACGACAGAGTTACTGAACCCTATTGACATTGAAAGAGACGTTTATGAAGTCGGGCTGTGTGAAGTGATATTAAATACAGATGTGGAAAATGTCCCGCATAATCTTTACTGGATGAATGTTTACAGAAGTGTAGATTGTGTTGAAACTATATTGGATGTGAAGAACACAGGTGCTATAACCCGTGTCACTTTGGGTACAAGAGAATACTTTTATGAAAGAATTGTAATGAGGAAATCCTATTTTAAGTCAGTTCCTGCAATGTTCAGTTATTTAAATACGCTTTTAGCGACTAGTAATATGTGTAGAGATCTAATTTACAATACAGATATTCATCCCTCTGATGATGAAGTATTAATTACTTTGAGATCCACGGCAGGCATTAACCTTAGAGATATTGACGTGTTTTTCCTCAGGAGATCGTCATGGCAACGGAAACACGTTCATGAACGTGAAGGCTGGTTAGATGTCCTCCATGATGTACCTACTATGCTGAAAAGGGTAATGAAAACAGTAGAAAATGAACATATAACCAAGGAAGAATTAATCGACGAGCAAGACAGGGTGTTACATTATACTTGCATCACCTCCGAGATGCTCAAACATCCTGGTATGGCATATGTTTACACTGACATAGTGGAACACCAGTATGTGGGTGATACTACAGCTCCTCTGTTGAGGGTAGTTTATTTTCCTCAAGAGAGTAAGGTAATAACATTCCCAAATGTACACTATCTCTCACTGAACAGGTCATCGATCGGCTCTATAAGAGTACATATAAAGGACGTTGAAGGTCGGCCATACCCATTTACAAGTGGCACATTGATGTGTAAAGTCCACATTAGAAAGAAACGACCTCAACAGCTATAAAATGATGGAACATTTTTTAATCAGAATTGAAAATCTCATCTATATGCTACTGGAATTCATTCAAGAAATAGATGACTCTGCAGGATATATAAGGGACATAATCAATTGCATTTTTTCATTCATTGGTATACTCTTGCAGTGTAAAGACAGTATAGGAAAGAAGCTCCAGCTACATAAGTAATAAGCATGGAGAGAGTATTCATTGGATCGAGATCACAGAGAGGATACGGTCTTGGTGGATTTTTCACTAAGCTATTGCGAAGCGCCATCCCTGTGTTTAGAAGAGGGGGTGAATATCTAGGTAAAAAAGCTATAAGAACAGGTCTCCACACGATGCAAGATATAGCAACAGGAGGCAATCCTCGTGCTTCATTAAAAAGGCGGATTGCCGAGGTTTCCGATGAGATGCTCGAAGACGTTAAACGCAAAATAAGACGTAAAATGACAGGTCAGGGCAGGTCTAAAGTTAAAGGACGCAGGAGTGTCACAAGTAGGAAAAAGTCAAAGACGAAGAGGACTCTGAAGAAGAAGCAAGTCCGCAAGAAAATCGCAGTGCGGAAAAACCCTAAGGCTAAAAGGCCAAAATCTACAAGACGTATTGATGTATTCACCATTTAACTACTAGATGGTATCTTTAACTACAACTTTCGGCTAAATTATATAAGGGGGTACATATAGAAGGCTTGTTCATTTTTATTCAAGCCATGACACCGCCCCGTTCTTTAAGATGCATTTCCTCATTCCTGCTTAGTCAGACTGCCTGTCAAAGTTGAACTGGGATCTCATTCTCGATGACTCCCCCACGGGTGGGCGGGAGCGCTAGCACCTTCATTCAGCATTAATCCCACACACTCGATCACCAGCACTGACGTTCCTTTAGTAGAGTTCAACATCCCAGGTACATTCAAGACCAATATCTAGTAAGGTCCATCTAATGATATCTATAATTTTAAAACGAAATGACAAACCTGATGACAGACACTTCCGTACAGGTGGCTGCTCCACATATGTGTATTACAGAGTCGACTGCTTGAACATATATTCTTGTTTGTGAATCAGATTGGATGTTTACCTCAATGAACTTCGCTCCGGCACTTGCAGCAGCCAGTTACCCTTGTTAGGAAGCTACATAGAACATCTAGCTGAACTTTTCTTGGATGATGCTAGAGCAGTGCTTCAGTTCTTCAATCAGGTGTGGTTTTTACAGCTTCAAAGATGAGGCTACACATGCAGCTAAAGCTGCTAAAGTCATAAATAACACTTACGAATTCTACGGTCGTTTAAATGGTGATATATTCTCTCAGGAAAGACTTATTTTGCCATCTGTAGATGCCAGAATCCGTTTGTCCCGTTCAAGTCCGAAATTCGCACTTAAAATAAAAAGTGATCCTAATGCTACAACTGCATGTCCAGAACCTATCTTCAAACTGCTAGAGGCTTTTCTCTATGTTAGAAAGGTGAAGTTATTTCCCCAAAGGCATTTGGAAATTGAGAAGTCGCTTTTAACAACCACAGCCAAGTACCCAATCAGAAGAGTGGAAACCAAAGTATTTAACTTCACTCATGGTTTATCAAGCATCAGTATTCCAAACATTGTTAGCGGCAATCTACCTCAAAAAGTAATAGCTGGAATTGTAGAACACGATGCATATTCAGGACATTATAAAAAATCACCATATAAATTCGCCCCTTTCAACCTTAGGGGTGTCAGTTTACATGTAAATGGACAGCCATACGGACGTGATTATGAAATGTCGTATAATGGGGTACAATCTCTATGTTCGCGACCTTTCCATGATTTAATAGCCAACACTGTTTCATGCGGTGATAGTGGTACTGGTATGAATCTTGAAGAATACGCGACGAATAGTAACTTGTATGCGTTTGATCTCAGCCCAGATCTTTCAGCTTGTAACGCAAGCCATTTAAACATTCTGAGAAAGGGGACATTAGGCCTCAATCTTTCATTTAGCGGGAGTCTGCAGACATCCATTACCGTCATCGTTTATCTGGAGCACCCTCAACTTATTGAAATTGACAGAGCCCGTAATGTGCTTTTGAATTACTAAAGATGAATGAAGAAGAAATAAAAGCTATGTTTAAAAACGAACCTCGATTTTTAGGAGTGTTCGCTATTAATGAAGTAGATTCTGTGAGCTTGAAAAAGGATAGTGGCTTCGTGTTCAACACTTCACATCGAGATGTGACATCGTCGGGACACTGGATTTCTATCTACAAGGAGAAGAACGGAGATGTATACCTGATTGACTCTTTAAACTTGAAATTTATTCTGGATAATCATTACATCATTTCCTTTTTAAAATGTAACAATATAAATTATGTAAAAACTTTGGTTAGGGCTGTTCAGCCTTCACACTCTAGTTTATGCGGAATTTATTGTATTTATTTCATTAAGTGTTTTTTAAACGATATCTGTGTCAATGTTTTGTACAATATATACGTGTCGCGCGCGTCGATGACGGCCTAAAAATATTTGTCACCTATGTATTATTTAGTTCCGAATACATGATGAAAGTTCTATTAAAATTATAAAAACAGTTATTGGATAAACTATTCTATCTTTTTCTCTTTTTATATTATTATTTTTATTTATTATATTATTATATAATATTAATATATATATATTATATATATATATATATATAATATATATATAATATAAAATATATATATATATAATTATATTATATATATATTATAATTATATAATATATATATAGTTTAATATATATATATATATATATATAATATTATATATATATATATAATATAATATATATATATTAATTAATTATATATATATAATATATATAGTATATATATTATATAGTATAGTAAATATATTGATTTAATTATATATATTAGTATAA
>JABUQX010137730.1:7500-18044 GCA_015478945.1 Trachelipus rathkii | reverse complement strand
TTTGCATGATGATAGCAAATGCTATCCTCAATAAAGGATTAATGATGTAATGTATAAAAGACTTTAAAAGATAAAGGAGGAGCTGTAATATCGTTGATGGTATGAGCAGAGTTCATTCCTTTCTTCGATTAAATTTTTTTGTTTCCGCATTCATTCCTTCATAAAACTAAATCTTTCTTTACTCATAATCCATGGTTCGATCGTGCTTATTTTCTGGCCATTCAGTCATTCTAGAGACAGTGCCTATCGTGTGTGGAAAAATTTCTTTTACTCCTATCACTCTCGCTATTTTCATTCAGCTAGAAATCTGAAAATTGCAGGGATACTCTTCGACAGAGCAAAGCGGGCTTTCATCAAAGAAAGTGCGCTTAACCCTGTTGGTTCTCCTACTGACAAATCTTCATCTCTTAGTCAACTTCTGTAAATACTGCCTTTTCCTAACCTCTTATTTTTGATCTGATCATTGTGTTGCTAATTCTCCAACTGAAAGGGCTAATCTCTTCGGCCTCCAATTCTCCTCTAACTACTATACTCTCTATGTCTCTCAATACTAGCACTTTTCCCTCTCCTCAGCCTGTTGGAGCACGCACATATCCACTCTATTCCGAAAAAAGGAAGCCGCTCTTGATCCTTTTCTAACTATCGCCCTGTATGTCTCACTTGTATTCTATCTAACCTCCTAAGAATCTTGAACCTTCTCAACTCCCTTCTTAGTATCATTCTGGAAACTCACTCGATCGCCATACGTGGCTCTCGCTGCACGAAGTTCTACTTGCCGACTATACATTCCTATCTAACCGATTATGAAGAATAATTTTGCGCTCTTAGGGAACTACGGGGGAACTTGTGGTGGCAAGCTTAAGAACATATCCAAAGATGGTTGAACCGGTATTGGCACGCGTGCAGCTGCTCCCCAAGCTCCCTCCTTTGGGTTTCCTCCTTCTCTTTGTTACTGGTTATATCTAGCTTAATATAAACAAAGTCGCCAATATCGGCTGCCTGTTGATGGGACGACTTCTTCGTTCTTTTCGTGCAATAGTTATGTTCCTCAGGGTTCTGTCTTTCCCTACTTTATGCCTACCTTTCATTAATTATCTTCTCATCTGCACCTTAACTCTATCCACTCGTATTCCAATGACTCGACCCTTCATTCTTTTCATATCAATTCTACTTCCCACGTTTACTTCTGGAATTGCCTCTCGTCTTAATCTTTCCGTTGTTCTCGCTGATGGATAGAATAACTTTGTGAAAATTCAATTCTTTAAAAACCCCAACTTGTACTGCAAATCTCCTTCTCCAAAATACCTTCTAAACTTTCGCTGTTCTCTTCGACGGGTTCTTGTCGTCTCTCTGTGGGCTTGACAATTTGTACAACAGGTGGCCTTGGGCACTTAAACATGAACAAAAAAAATATCTTGGAAACCCACATCACAATGGATGTGTTAGGGCGGCCACAAAGAAACTGGAAGTTACGGTTTAGACTGTTGGAATAATGTGCGCGTGCCCTTCTCAGTGCTCCGCTATATATTACAAAGGTCTCATCCGCCCATGTATGGAGTACTGCTCTCAGTACTGGGGGGCTCTGGTTTCCCCGGCTTTTGGACAGGGTCGAGTCAACGGCAAAAAGGCTTATAAATGTTTTCTGCACTTCCCAGTTCACTTGACCTCTAGTGCTTTGCAAGGCGATTTGGTCTTTATACTCTATCCTATAGGTAATACTCCGTACGACACATAAGATGCTCATGGATACTATCACTCCGCGTACACCACCAGATTACGACGCCTCGACACAATACGACTCGCATCGTGTTGACATTGGTAAGCCCAGTGCTACTGTGCTGCTTCCTTCTTCCCACCAACCCGTGTGAACTTCTCTGTCCATTCTTCTGTATTCCTACGCGTTTAATCCCCCACAAAGCCTGCGTCTTCATATCGTAATTTGCAATAGAGGGTGAACTTTTGAGGTAATACACCCCCTCCTGAATAGGGCTCTGCCGTGAGTGGTGGTTGACAACTGTAAAAAAAAGAAGAATTGAATGTGGCAGATATGTGGCAAAAACTAATCGTCCTACCCCCCACTCAACATCATCTAGAACCAGAAATCCTCGTACCTCCCGAACTCAACCTAGCATCATCATATGTCGCAACCAACAACAAATTTTGATTATATTTTCACAACGTAAAAAAAGTACATTAATAATTACTGTACTAAAATCTGACCATACTCTTACTATATAATGCACTACAGTATATAGTTAGACCTTAGCAAAAACTTTATAAGTTTAATTTTATTAAGAGCAAGAGTTGATGATAATAAAGTAAGAGTTGACGATAATAGAACAAGAGTTGATGATAATAGAGTAAGATTTGATAATAGTTAGAGTTGATGATAATAGAGTAAGAGTTGATGATAATAGCGCAAGAGTTGATGAAAATAGAGTAAGAGTTGATGATAATATAATAATAGCTGATGATAATAGAGTAAGAGTTGATGATAATGGAGTAAGAGTTGATGATAATAGAGTAAGAGTTGATGATAATTGAGTAAGAATTGATGATAATAGAATAAGAGTTGATGATAATAGAGTAAGAGTTGATGATAATAGAATAAGAGTTGATGATAATAGAGTAAGAGTTGATGATAATAGGTTTGAATTCATTTAGTAAATTTAATTTGAGTAAGAAAAAAAAGAAAAACATTTAAATATAGGAAGAGTGTAGTTAGAGTTCAGAGAGGATTATAACATTCTAACATATAAATAAATATGCGAAGATAAGTTAACTGTAAAAGTATATTACAGTATACTAAGTGTATAATGTAATTATATTCGTTGCATAGTTACAGTATAATAAAAGTTTTACATGAAGTAAGTAGATTTATTTCCAAGCATCAAATATATCAAAAATGAAAGCAATAGATTTATAATATGAATAAGTTTATTACTTAAAGTCCCATCTATATGCAAGCGTTTAAAACTCATAGAAAACGCCTAGAAAACGCCGAGAAAACGCCGAGAAAACGCCTAGAAAACGCCGAGAAAACGCCTAGAAAACGCCGAGAAAACGCTTAGAAAACGCCGAGAAAACGCCTAGAAAACGCCTAGAAAACGCCGAGAAAACGCCTAGAAAACGCCGAGAAAACGCCTAGAAAACGCCGAGAAAACGCCTAGAAAACGCCGAGAAAACGCCTAGAAAAGGCCTAGAAAACGCCGAGAAAACGCCTAGAAAACGCCGAGAAAACGCCTAGAAAACGCCGAGAAAACGCCTAGAAAACGCCTAGAAAAGACCTAGAAAATGCCGAGAAAACGCCTGAAAACGCCTAGAAAAGACCTAGAAAACGCCGAGAAAACGCCTAGAAAACGCCGAGAAAACGCCTAGAAAACGTCTAGGGAAAACGCCTATGGAAAACTGCCTAGAAACGCCGAGAAACGCCCAGAAAACGCCGAGAAACGCCTAGAAAATGCCAGAAACGCCTAGAAAACGCGCCGGCGGAAAACGCCTAGAAAACGCCGAGAAAACGCCTAGAAAACGCCGAGAAAACGCCTAGAAAACACCGAGAAAACGCCTAGAAAACGCCGAGAAAACGCCGAGAAAACGCCAGCTGACTAAATTAAGGAGTAGTACATTGTTACGTCAATATTAGGGCTTCAAAGGCATATAATAAGAATACATTTAATTTATTTTGGGTATAATAAGAACGCATCTGAAGTCGATTAATAAAATTATATAGAGTTAAGTTAGAGTGTGTAATAAGGATACAGTTCGATTGCCAGAAAATAATATAAATATGTTCAGAGTTTAGCTAGAGTATATAATACGAATATATCTAGAGTTCTAGTTAGAATATTGCAAGGATATATTTAGAGTCTAGTTAGAGTATCATAAGAAAACATTTAGAGTTTAGTGTATAAGATTATACTTATAGTTGAAAATATTATAAGAATATATTTAGAGCTTAGTTAGAGTATAATATGATTAAAGTAGAGAAAATGCATGTTCAATTCATAAGAAGTATATATTAAAATTATAATAAAAAAAGTAATCAAGTAGATTTATTGTCATGTAGATTAGAACAAAAAAAAAAAAAAAAAAAAAAACATAAATTTTTCTTTACACCTTTTGAGTGAAAAAAATTATAAAACAGATACGGGAAAAGATATAAACTACAAAAATAACTACTGAAAAGCTTTTAGAAATTATTTTTAATTTGATAATTAAAAAATATTGCCTTATAAAATACAAATACATATAAAGATGCGACGAAATATCGAAATGACAAAAATATCGAAAATTCCCGAAAAACCACATACATACATACATACATACATACATACATACATACATACATACATACATACATACATACATACATACATACAAATTATACATACATACATTTATACATTACGATTTCTATAGCATACATAGAAAATTTTATTAATGTATATATATATATATATTATATATTATGAAAAAGGCATATTTATGTGTGGATATATCTATATATATATATATATATATATATATATATATATTATATATATATATATATGTTATATATATATATATATATATATATATATATATATTATTATATATATATAAATGACCACAAGCAATAATAAACAAAATTCAAAAACCCAGAAATTAAATTTTAATCAAACCTAAATTAATTAAACCCCAAAAAATGATTAAATAAATTGAATATTTTATTTTGTATCTTGAGTTTAAATATTTGCAAAAGGAATTAAAACTCATTATCACAGATACAAAAAAAGCTTTTAACAAATTAGCAATGAATTAAAATGGTCCCATTCTACTAATTAACAAAAGCAAAAGATTAAACAAATTATATATAATTATAACTATAATTATATTTTGTTAAATTATAAGATATTATATTATGATAAAATTATATTGAATTAAGTTGTATTATTTATATATTATATAATTCTATTTTACTCAATAACAAAAGCAAAGGATTAAACAAATTATATATAATTATAACTATAATTATATTTTGTTAAATTATAAGATATTATATTATTATAAAATTACATTGAATTAAATTGTATTATTTATATATTATATTATTCTATTTTACTCAATAATAGGAGAAAAGGATTAAACAAATTATATATAATTATAACTATAATTATATTTTATCAAATTATAAGATTATATTATGATAAAATTAAATTGAATTAAATTGTATTATCTATACATTATATTATTCTATTTTACTCAATAACAAAAGCAAAAGATCAAACAAATTATATATAATTATAAGTATAATTATATTTTGCTAAATTATAAGATATTATATTATGATAAAATTATATTGAATTATTGTATTATTTATATATCATATTATTCTATTTTATTAAATAACAAAAGCAAAAGATTAAACAAATTATATATAATTAAAATAATAATTATAATAAAATAAATTGTTATTGTAGTAATAATGAGAGCGAATTAAAATATTTTTAATCAAACTTTATATTCTATTTTTATTCATTAAAAAAGAAAATTATTAATCAAATTATATTTAATTATAACTTTATTATATTAAAGTAAATTATATGGAATTATAGTAATTAAGATATGGATTTAAATTATTTTCAATTAATTTTTAATTATATTATTTTATTTTATTCATTAACAGTATCAAACGATTAAACAAGTTATATATAATTATAACATTAAACCATGTTAAATTATATATTAAAATATTATATTAAAATGAAATTATATTGAATTAAATTTTATTAAATTATATATTATAATGAAAATTGTTTTATATTATATTATATTAACAAAAAAAAAAGCAAATGATTAAACAAATTATATATTTTTACTAGCAATTATTATTAAAAATTAAAATTTATTATACTAAATTTTATTAAAATTTAAATTAAATTATAACCTTAAATTGTATTAATCATTATATTGTTAATTTTTTTCATTTTTAATTTATATTAAACTTATGTTACATTAAATGGTACCAAAAAATTATAATAATTATATTATGATAAAATATAATTTCAATTCTACTCATTAGGAAAATAGTTATCAAACTAATTATATAACTATATTAGTTAATTACATTGATTTTAATATATATTAAAAATTATATTAAATTGAACATTATACCATAAACTATATTGAGTTGTATCATTAGATTACATTATTAATAAACTATATAATTGAAATTAAAAACGAAATTATTGATTAATTAAATAATAATTTATTTTAAATTATTTACACTAAATTAAATTATATAGTTCTTTAATTATGTTAAAAATTATATTAAATTCTTATCATCCATTACCAAATGAAAATAAATAAACAAATTATATAATTATACTTTAAATTATTTAAAATTAAATTGAATTAAATTAAATTAAATTATAATAACTATTATAATGAATTCTGTTAAATTAATTAATTAATAAATCTTTTAAAATTATAAGCAAAATTATTTAATTAAATAAATTATGGTAAATTAAAATATAATGTTCTTAAATTATATTAAAAATTATATTAAAATAGTTTATTTATTATATTAAATTATATTCTATTAATTTAAAAAAAATGAAATGATAAAATAAATTATATAATTATAATATAAAATATATTAAATTAAATAATAGAATTTAATATTAAATGACATATAAATGATTAAAGTATATTATTAAATAAAATTAATATATTATATTTTAAATTGAATTACTTTACATGTAAAATTATATTATAATTATATGAAATTATATTCAACTATATTTAATTAAATTAAAATTTACAATAAATTATAAAATATATTAATTTATTTGTGGCAATAATATTCATTTATTTATCTATTTGTGAAAAGAATGAAAATATTTTTTATTTTTTTAAAATTAAATTAAATTAAGCATATATATTAAAATAAATTAAATTAAATTAAATTAACAAAATTAAACTTAATTTAATTAACTTCATTATTTATTTATTATTGAAAAAAGAAAATATTTTAATTTTTAAAATTAAATTAAATTAAATTGAATCAAACTAAATGATATGAAATTAAATTAAATTAATTAATTTTAATATAAATTTAAATTTATTTATTTATTTATCGGAGAAAATGACGAAAATAATTTAGTGTTTTTTTAAATTAAATTAAATTAAATTATATTAAATTAAAAAAATTAAATTAAATGAATTAAATTAAATTAAATTATATTAAATTAAAATAAATTAAATTAAATCAAATTTAATTTTTAATTTATTTCTTTATTAGTGAAAAGAATGAATTTTTTAAAAATTTGTTTTAATTTAAATTAAATTATATTAAATTTAATCTTAAATTTAATTCAATTGACTTTTATATTTATGTAGTTATTTATTTATTTATTAGGGAAAAGAATAAAAAAATATACTAATTTATTAAAATCTTAATTTAAATTAAACTAAATCAAATAATACTAACAAATTTTAATTTAAATTATTTTAAAAAAATTTAAAAAAATAATAAATTTATTTTAAACCAAAAATTATAAATAAATTCATTTAAAAAAGTTGACAGTTTCCAGTCTACAAAATTGACACAGCTCAAAAATGGTCAAATTTTCAGTCTTTAAAACTGACACAACTCAAAAAGTGTCAAATTTCCAGTCTTAAAAACTGACACAACTCAAAAAGTGTCAAATTTTCAGTCTTTAAAACTGACACAACTCAAAAAGTGTCTAATTTTCAGTCTTTAAAACTGACACAACTCAAAAAATGTCAAATTTTCAGGCAACAAAAGTTGACACTACGAAAATTATGGATTCTGATTCTCTACATTTCCGGTAGAGCGCCAGAGTAGCAAGGCACAGGAGCAGGGTTCGATCACCCGTAACGAAAATAGGTAGCAATTACCTAAAGAAATTTTTATCCTAGAATAGGGCAAAGAACTCGAAGGGCAAACTATAATTGTTAAAAAAAATGACTAAATATAAAACCTAAGTAGTTGAGAGAGAGAAGAAAGAGAGAGAAGATAAATATTTATATAGAAAGATAGAATTAAGATAAATAGAGAGATAGAGAAGATAGAGATAAAGAGGGTATATAGAGAGTATAGATGGTATGTATATTGTATGAGGAAAGCGAGAGAGAGAGAAGAGGTATAAAGAAGCATAGAAAAAATAAACCTAAAAGAGTCATAGGAGCCCTCGTGAGAGAAGAAGAGAGAGAGAGAGAGAGAGAGAGAGAGAGAGAGAGATTTTTAACAATTTCTCTTGTCTTTGAGTCTCAAGAAAAATCTTTCAAGTCTCTGGCCTCATTATTATTATTATTATTATTATTATTATTATTATTATTATTATTATTATTATTATTATTATTATTATTATTATTATTATTATTATTATTATTATTATTATTATTATTATTATTATTCATACACAAAGAAAAGATTTTAAAAATTAAAGTTCACAATTCCTTTATACACACACACACACACACACACACACACACACACACACACACACACACACACACACACACACACACACACACACACACACACACACACACACACACACACACACACACACACACACACACACATCATCATCATCATCACACACACACGTATATATATATATATATATATATATATATATATATATATATATAGTTATATATATATATATATATATATATATATATATATATATATATATATATATATATATATATATATATATATATATATATATAAAAATTCCGAATGGAAAATCACAAAGATTTTCCAAAATATATCGGAGGTTTACCTTTATTTTCTGTTTCTCAGATTTCATTATAATGAGAAACTAAGCTTAGAAAAAAAAGAGTCTAATTTGTTTTTGTTTGGTAGACAGGACACACAGCTCAATAGCTGATGAATTCAACCGCAGCCATTCTGAGAGACAACCATTGAGCCATATCACTGTCTGCAATTTAATCAAACGCTTCCAAGAAACTGGCTCAGTTGCTGACCGTCCGAGATATGGGTGGCCAAAGAGTGCAACTGATGAAGAAAAATCCACTATGGTTTGGCGAATGGTGTGAAAAGTCCTGTAAAATCTGACAGAAGAATAAGCCAGGAGGTAAACATAAGGAAATCTTCAGTACATCGTATTCTCATGACGTACAAATTTTATCTGTACAAAGTATATCTTGTGCATAAGCTCTACATGGTGAAGACACAGATAGGCGGATTCAATTTTGTGAATGGATGCGCGCACATATGGATTCGTCAATATTTTTCACTGATGAAGCCATTTTTCATTTGAATGGTCAGGTAAGCCGGTAAAATATTGGCTACTGATCAGATAACAATAAACGTTGGATTGACCAGGATCACCATCAGCACAACCCGAGGATCATGGTGTGGGCTGGAATCTGGGAGGAGGAAATCATTGGTCCATATTTCTTCAATGATATGATAATGTCATCGGTGAAGCCTGTTTAGAATTCCTGCAGACCTTCATGTCTGGCTACCTTGAGGATGTTCCCATACGGCGACGACAGAACTTTTATCAGCAGGACGGAGCTCCAGCACATTTTGTAACTTGCGTGCGTCACCACTTGGACCAGACCTTTCCTAACAGATGGACTGGACAGAGAGGGCCCATGGAGGTGGAGTGGACACCCCGATCACCAGATCTTACCCCAAATGATTATTTGCTTTGGGGTCATCTCAAATCTGTTGTGTACCAGAATCGTCCACACACCCTTGATGATTTAAGGGATGCAACAACAACTAAATGCCAAATGATCACCCCCGGTGCTTTAATGCAGGTTTTGTGAAGTTTGTGCGTGTTATGATTAAATAAAGTATTATCTATTAATATCAATTTTCTTTTCGAAAACCTGTATGGTGCGCGAATTCTGGAACAACCTGTATATAGTTGAATATATATATATTATATATATATATATATATATATATATATATATATATATATATATATTATTATTATTATTATATATATTATTATATATATATATATACATATATACATATATATATTAATATTACATACTATTATTACATACATACATCTATATTATATTATAAATATGCTATTATTGGTTATTATTATTATGATATTATTATATATATATATATATATACATATATTACATATTATTATTATTATTATATACATATATATATATATATATATATATTACATATATTATTATAGTATATATATATTATATATATATATATATATATGTTACATATTACATTATATTACATATACTTATTATAATATTGTTATATATATATATATATATATATATTGGACGAGTAATCTATGTGGAAATATATATATATATATATATATATATATATATATATATATATATATATATATATATATATATATATATATATATATATATATATCAGTAGAGGCTCGTTTCTTGAAAAGATTAGAAGGAATCAGTTAAGAAAAATAATTACATTTACAAGTTGTAAATAAATATATATATTCTTGAGCTGTTCCTAAGCTGGAACCTCCTTC
>JABUQX010137729.1:15000-23389 GCA_015478945.1 Trachelipus rathkii | reverse complement strand
GTGTTCTTTTCCACACTCCCCTCACATCCATTTCATCAGTTACAAAAGCACCCATCCTATTTCATGTATATCACTAGCAGGACCCCGCTCTAGGGTTAACCTTCCGCGCTTCTTCCAGAAGAGCTTCCTATTATCCCTTGTATGCCACACCTTCAATTATTTCCTCCTTTTCCCCCCAAACTTTCATTTACCTCTTTTTCTGCCTCAAAATATCCCTCTTTAGTATTTTTCTTTTCCTCCTTATATATATTCCAAGCATCTTTCTTTTGAACTTCATCATTGCTATTTAGTACATGCAACACGCTTCTTTTTTACTTTTTACCACTTGCTTCACACCTCTTCATTCCACCATTCGCTGTCTAACGATTCTTACTCCTTACTTAGCACATCCATAACACTTCCTTTGTTTTTTTTATTACACTACTTAACATTGCTTCCTTTCATTTGCCCCCAGATTTTGTTCAGTATCAACTCGTTCACATTCAACCGATTTACTAGGGAGCGCTCTTATACATACTTATCCCTATTGCCTTGTTCACTTAAATTCTCACTTTTAATTTTACCTACTTCCTTTTCGTATCACCTTTCCTCTCCATCAAGCCCACTAACTCAACTGTCACTGAACAGATTATAGAATTTTATATATATATTAATATATATATCATATATATAGTATATATTATATATATATATATATATATAGTATATATAGTAATATATATATATAAATATATACTATATAATATATTATATATATAAGTTATATATATATATATATATTATATACAATTATTATATATTATGCATAATATATATATATATATATATTATATTTATATATATATATATAATATATATTATATATATAATAATATTATATTATATATATATATATAGTATATATATATATATTATGATATATATATAAACTACTTTAACGTAGTATTTACTATGCAGGGGGTTACACGGGGGGACCACAGGAATCGAAAACTTTTTTAAGGGCCGGCTTATCCCCAACCAGCGCATTTGAACCCACCACGCTCAGATGGTTTCTCGCGAGTTTCTGGGAGTCTCTTAGTTCTATGCTGCATACAACTTCGTTTCAGTTGAACATTCAGCCAGATTTTTACTAAGCTCTGAGTGCTCTTACATACTTATCCTTATTGTCTGTGTGTTACACTAACTTTCTCACTCTGTAATTTTACCTATTCTCTCGGTAATCACCTTCTTTCTCACATCCAAGGCTCACTCCCACTACTTAATATATTTACATTAGTACAATATAATTGGTCTCCATAAATCCCATTCTCTAAACCCCTCACTGATTGTACATCCAACACATACTCCAACATCTCCCTATTCACCAACACAAAATCATATATACTCTTATATTCAATACCATCTCTACCTAACACAACGCTAGTATACTTATGAGATACTTCTTGTGTTTAAAGAAAAGTTTATATACTTACACAACATACCTCTCTCTTCACAGAAATCAATCACCTTCCTACCATCTCATTTTCTTCCCACCCCAAAACCACCTGTTATACCATCCCTTTTTTGTTCACCTATATCCAACCATTCAGGTCCCAACACTATCTCAATCTGAAAGCTCCTACTCACTCACCCTATACCAGACACTCATTAGATTATCCAAAAAATCGTCTCTTTCAACGTTTTCCCTCAGATAGACCATACCTCTACTAACTACACATTACTTTGACATTTTCATTACTTAAATTTTAACCATTAGAATTCTAGGACTCAACACACAAAGTCTACCAATAGCTTTGTACCACTGGTCACTCATCAAAATTGGCAACGTCCTTTTCTCCCTTACTCTTTAATTCTCTTCCACACCTCAGCACGAACACATTCACACCATATTACACCACTCAATTTCACTTATTCCTTTCTATAATCTTTGTTTCTCAGGTAACATAGCGAGCAAATCAAATTTGCCTTTTCTAAATAATACATCCTTCACCTCTCTCCTTTATATCCTCCTCAACAGTTTATTATACAAAATATCCATGATACACATATCTGTTCATACTCAAATATTGAGGTGCTTAAACATTGCTAGCGTGTGACACGAAAAATTAATTAGAGCATTGAGGACATGATATAGTTTTATGAGGTTGAGGCTGTGTGTCGCACCGAAAGGGGTAATGAGTTGGAATAAGGATGGAAAGTATGTTGAGATGGTTTGGTCGTGTGGAAAGCATGAATGATATTGGGAGTTGTGTGGTGTTAAGCGGATGTATAGTGGTGAGTGGTGTTTGGGAACGAACCGCTGGGAGGACCGAAGAGATAAGTGGATTGAAGGCTTGTGTATGATACGTGAACATGTCTGAAGAGAATTATATGTAGTTTGTGCAGAGGACGAGAATAAAGGTTGCAAATGTATTTTGAAGAGAAATGGCGGCTGTTTTGATTATTTTGGGGCAATTGGAGTATGTTTGGGCACCTGTGGCACGGGAGGGGTAAGCCACCTTAATTTGACGATTTACGCATATGTAGAAGTCATGACGCACTCTGAGGTCCCATGAAGGCTCTAGGTGGATTTCTGTCTTGTGACGAGTTCTTCACTTAATTAATTGGTACAGGAGGGGCGGTAAGGCTGGGCTTTTTTTCGACATTTGTCATAAATATTCCTACATGAATATAATAATACTATTACATGCATCACTGTTTAGTCGCTCCTACTCCCAATCTTGGGTGAAAAACATAAAATATAATACAGGAAGAATAAACAAAGATATTTTTTTTATATTTTTATATATTTATAGCCTTATTCCCTTTTGTTAATGTGCATATATCGAGAATACATTATATACATCTATATAATATATATATATATTAATAACTAATTATTAAATTAATAATTAATTTTTCATTTTTATTTTTTAAGTGAGTATTATATACTATATGTTATATATATCACTATTATATATATCATTATTTATATATATATATATATATATAATATATATATATAGCTATAGTATATATATTCTCTTCTTCTTCTTCTTCATTCTTTCCTTATATTTCCAAAGAATGAGTGAAGGTTTGCGCGACGGATCGTGAAAAGAAAATCAGTAGCAAAGAAACATGACACAAGTTCGAAAAGAAAGCCCAGCCTGTACCAGCGCCCTCACACGTACCCAATTTTAATTAGTGGGAACCTCCATCGCGAGCAGGAAACCACCCTAAAGCTTCATGGGACACGCGATTGGACCCTCACTATGTTTAGATCGTCAAAGTGAAAGGGTTCATTCCTTTGGACCCAGGTACGAGCGACTAAGCCCTAACCCCTTCACAATCCCGCCATTTCACTCCTTGTTATACACCTTCTTCTCGCCTCTACCCAAGCTCACATTTCTCTCCTTCAAATAACACATCGATGTTTACGACTCCAATTTCCACTTTTTTCTTCGGTGTCTCCCAGTCGGTCGATTCAAAAAAGTGTCGGTTCCCAACACACTCGCCACTATACATCGACTTAACCAACATAATCAACCGATCATCATTCATCCTTTCCATATTGACTAAACCATTTCAATAACTTGATAGGAATTCTCTCATTTTCACTTGTTCTTTTCACCACACCTCTCTCTAATATATTCATTCCTCTCTTTATCAATTCTTCTTCACACCTAGCAAGCCTAAGATTGTCCACTGAACACATTGAACTTTAGAATCATACTTTGTATTCCAGACCATAGTCTCGCTATACTATACAATAACACAGGTACAACATACCCTCATGTAAAAACCTAGCACACTCAAGACTTAGTCGCCTTTACATTCACCAACGATTTAAATTGCACCAGCCACTTCCTTGCCATTACACAACTTTCCTTACTACACGTCTGAGAGCATCGTCCGTTAATCCGACTTCTCTCCCAACATACTAGGCTTCGTTAAATATTTAAACTCAGGAGACCCTGTTACCAGCATGCTCACCATTTTCTAACATAACTTCACACTTGAGGACTGTCCTCCTAACTCACAACCATAATCTTACTCTTATCCACGTTACTTTTCAAGCCCCTCCTTTTACACACCCTGCTCAAATCTCTCTACCAATCCTCTCAAACTTTCTCAGATTCGCCACACAGAACCAAATCGTCCACATATAGTAGGTAGAGGCACCCTCCTCTCATCTCCATCATTCTAACCATTCATACAACATTCCTGCCATCCCCACTCGAATTCTTTCATAACTCCCATAGTCATATTTTACAAATTGAATATAAATCCAGACATAGCACAACCCTGTCTTACTCCGCTGTTAATTCTAAACCAATCACCATTAACACCATTCTTCGTACACACGCTCGCTATCGTCATACATTCTTTCTCGATTTCATTCTCCAGAAGCCAGCCACCAACACCATATATCACTAATACCTGCCATAAGCTTCCCTATTAACTCTATCATACGCCTGTTGTAAATCCATAAACCTAAATATAATTAATTCTTCTTCTCCTCATTTTCTCAATCATTTTTTCAATGATAAAGATTTGATCCACACATCCTTACCTCCTAAACGCACGACTTATATATATAGTGTTCAGTCTGGATCTGAGACATGCAGGGAAATTCCCAGCGCCCTGATCATTCCGCTAGTATTAGCAGTCCTACCATTTCACTCCCCAATTATTTGTTTTCTTTTTTTAAAACACGCCTCTTTCTAATTCATCCAATCAGATAAACTTCTACTTATAGATACCTATTTTGAACTAGGACCTCATCATACCGGAACGCTACGCTATATCCTTTAACACCAGTCAAGAGACTCCCTATTATTTCTCTGAACGCTTGTTGTTGCATAGGTGTACTACACCTAAACACATTTCGTCTTCTTCTCTCTCATTGGTTTCGTTTCAATGTAAAAATTGATCTTACAACCTCCGACGATCAAATGCACCGTTCTTCTTCAACAACACACCCTCAGCACTCGACGCACTCTTTCAATCAAAAAATACCACCCTCTTCCCTACAACACAACTAATTCCCCTATGATTTCTCAGTTCCTTTTTCTACCTTGCCTTATATAAAAGGGTACTACCAATACTTCTCCCAATCCTTCGGAAATACCCACAAACTCTCTGTTCCACAAGACTTCATATCAGTTTATCACTCAATGTACGCTCCGAAATTCATTGATATATTTCACCAAGCGGCTGAATACACATTCTTTCAACCTCTTCCCGGAATAACATTTTATTACTATCCAGACCCACACATTTCACTATCAAGTGCTCTTCATTACTGCAACGTTAATGCTAGTTTTCCGATTGTTCCCTCCCGCTCTCCTCACATCCGTTTATCTAAGGTCGACGAATAACATACCCTGCCTATTTACTTTTAAAGATTCCCTTACTCTCTTTAACCTTCTACTTTCTCAACAAGATGATCTCTCCTAATCCTGTAAGTATTCCATTCGTACCATCCTTTCAAACTTTACAGTGATATTAACTATTTATTTTCACCCTTATGCAACTTTTAGGTGCTTCCTTTTTAATCTACTTATATATTTTAAACACCTTTCTTTCGTATACACTCATCTTGTGGTCTAAACGTTATATGGACGACACCTTTCTCTTCTTTTTTTTTTTTTTTTATTAACCGCACTTTATTATATATACCCACTCTTAACATACTAATTTAGCACATCTACCTTATTACTCTTAGCACCACCCACAAAGCTTCCTTGCTCTACTAACCAAAAGTTCTATCATTTGAGTCGAGATTTGTTCAGTTATTATTTTGTTCACAATTCAATACTGATTTATTTGCGAGCTCTTACAATTTATCCTCCCTCCCTTTTTTAATAAAGTCCTTTATACGCTTTGTAACCGTAGTTATATTTTGATTCCAATATCTTCCATTTTACCGGTTATTTCCTGTGAAAGATATTTTAGGGACAAAAGAAAAAGGCCAGATGGGTAGGTGGGCAGCTCTCCGGGGAGGTACCCATGGCACACAAAAGTATAAGATTAATAAATCATTATATTGATTAAAAAAAAAAATTTGGTGCTACTTGTCGACGTTTCACCGCTTTCATTTTGAGTTATGAACTACTTCGCATCTTGGGAAATCTTCGGATGGGCTTTTTTGCTACGGCATTTCCACCTGTCCCAACGCTCTTTCGTCCTCTTGATCTGCTCTGAGGGCTGGCTACTCACAATGTCTTTGACTTCCCTATAAGGGACTAAATTTTAAATACAAATTATCAATTCGTAAGTGGGCAGCATAATTGTTTGGCAATAATGAGTAATATTATACTCTATATATTAAATAGTTATATAAATTTATATAGATATTATAATATATATAATATTGTATATATCATATCATAGAATAAGATATAATGTATAATATATATATACCGTTGGATATATATATACTCGATATATTATATAAATTAATAATATATATATAGTTATATTATAATATATAAATTTATTATATATATATATATTAATATATATTTAGTATTATTTATATATATATAGATATGTTATATATATATTATATTATATTCTATATATATAATATTTGTTCTTTAATTATATACTATTATATATATATTATATATATATATAAAAGTTAATATTTAAGCAATATAAGAAGGCGTACCATGATAATGGCAGATGCCTGACACTACGTGTTTGAATTAATTATATATATATATTTTTAATAATATATAATATTATATACTATATAAGTTACTAATTATATATATATATAATATTAATATATAATATATTATTTAATAATATAAATTATATATTATAATTATATATATATATATATTACTTAATATTAATATAATATATATATATTATTTAATAAGAACATAGAGTGCCATATGAAGAACATAAGATAAATTCATATATATTACATAGTATACTAATTAATATTAATATAATAATAATACATTATATATATAATAATATATATACAGTATATTATTTATATATAATTTAAGTATTATAATATATATATATAATACTATATATATTATTATAATATAATATACGTTAAATTTTTTAAGCTACTTGTTATAACGTGAAGTGGCAAATTTAATTTTTATAGGTTTATATAGACTTATGATACTATGATAGATTAGCTGTTAAATAATTATATATTAATTATATATATATTTATATATATATAATAATATAATATAATATAATAAAAATAATAACTAATAAATAAATATTATATATTTTATATATATTACAACTTAAAAAGTTAATTCATATAATTAGATTACATAAGGATTTGTTTCTTCTATAGTAAATATATATTATATATACTATGTAATAATTTATTCATAATATTATTTAAATATTACGTATATTTTTTATAAATATATATTATATTATCATATATATATTAAAATATTATTATAATATATAGTATAATTTTTAATATATTATATTTATATATTATAATATTATTAATATTAATAATATATATAATATATATAATTAATATTTATAATAAGTATGAGTATTTTCCTGACGGCATCATCAGGATATACTAGATTGCTTGGTGGTGAGTGGTGCAGTGCGGGAAATTCTCTAATTATCAGTATGTCCCGCAGTTGCGTGGATTTTAACATAAAGGTAGCTCCGGTGCGAAGCGCCTCTAATGGCTGTCATAATATTATCGTTATACTAGAAGAGTGTGCGTTGAGGAGTTCTCTGACAAGAAAAGATAGAGGCTGTCATTAGTGTGTTTGTCTTACTCAGAGTGTGAGTGCAGGGGTGTGCATGAGTTTTAGCGGTGTCAGAAATTTCTGCTTGGTAGAGAATGCATGGTGTCTCGCTCGCTGCGTGGCTTTTCCCGAACCTAATATTAAGAAAAAAATGGACGTAGATCTCAAGAATGGACTCATGAAGATAGCTTGGAAGTCGTATATGATGTGGGTAATTACTCAAATTTAAATGTTTGGATTGTGATTTAATTTTTTATTATGTGTTATTTTGGTGCAAAGTGACACAGAAGACTCCTTACCACAGGCAAAATTATCGAGGTAGAAGTACTTTGTTTAGAGGTCCATGAAGTTTATGTTCAAAAACTTCACATGTATATTGTCCCCTCCTTGCGAGATAGTGCGCTTCAATTAATAAAATATTAAATATGGATTCTGAATAAACGATGGGGGGCAACATCTTTTTGACAGATTCAGAAAATTTCCGATTATGCGATACTGTAAATGTAACGAATATATGATAAAGGCATTTACGTTGTTTATTGTTACACAAAGTTTGGTTTAATAAATAAATTGGCTTTAAAGTGTCACATTCGAAACCACGACTGGTGAAAAACCGTTTAATTGTTCTTACTGTGAGTGGAAAGTTT
>JABUQX010137729.1:7500-10000 GCA_015478945.1 Trachelipus rathkii | reverse complement strand
TTTTTACACTTCTCCCCACAACACTCACGCGCAGAGCCCTACACAAGGGGAGGGGAGTGTTGTACGCCTCATAAGTCAACAGCTAACGTAAATTACGCAGATGAGCACAGACGCAGGCTTTGAAGTGGGGAAGATTAAATTCAGCAGGAAAAACAGAAGATGGAAGAGAATTCCACAGAACAGAGAGGGACAGGAAAGAAAAACGCGCCGCAGCGAACTAGCCTGAGTTACCAATATCAACACAAAACTCATGTGCAGACACAGCACCTTTAGTGCTTCGAGGGCGACGTAAAGGTGGTGGTACGCGAGTTTTAAGTTCCCTCGAGCATCTGCCGCTGCGGTACCTATAGAAAGAGATAAAGCACCAACATCGCGCCGCAGAGATAGAGGGCCGGCGAACTGGTGCGCAGAACAGTTTATAAGCAAGCCTTTGGCCTTTGACCGACCCCTATCCAAAAGCCGGGTGAAACCAGAGCCCCCCAGAGATGAGACAGTAATCTATACAAGGGCGGATGAGGCCCTTGTATAGCTGAGTATTGAGAAGAGAAAAGTCTCGTGCTCCAAACATGAACCCAGGTTTCTTGAGGCCGCCCTGAACTGCTCAGGATGTGAGGTTTGCAAGACATTTTTTTGTTTATAAGTTAAGGCCAAGGATGTTTATATTGTCAACAGGAGAGACGAGAGAACCGTCGAAAGAGATAGGAAAGTTAGAAGGTGTTTTAGAGAGGGAGATTTGCAGAAGTTGAGTTTTGTAAAGAATTGAATTTCACAAGTTCAGACGACCCCACGCGGAAATTTCTATCCAGATCAGCGAGAATAGAAATCGAAAGATTAAGACGAGAGGCAATTCTAGAAGTAAAAGAGGGAGCAGAATGTGTGTGGGTTCTTTAATTAGTTGCTCCAGATCGTTAAGAATGCTAAATGATTTGGCCTCCTCCCCACCTAAATCAGTACGAGAGGACCCCAAATCCATTCAGTGTTGTGTGTACATTGATATCGCCTAAATAGAGGACCTCAGTATTTGATGAGAAGATATAACAGTCTCGTGAGAAGTAGTAAGATATTCAAAAAAGGAGTGAAAATCTGTTCTGTTAGGAGAACAGTAGCAGAAGCACAAGATTATTGTAGTAGAAGGAAGAAAGATTTTTAAGCCATAGAACATCGAAGTTAGGAGATTTGAGATTCTCGAGACGTGTTAGAGTTTATGTTTACATAGGCACATACTCCACCCTTTTAGACGGAAATTGCGAAATAAGTTTATAGTTGGATATATTAAACGAGTTGAGGGATGAATTCTTAGCCATCTGTATCTCAGACAAGAGCAAAGGTTAGGGCTTGAGAGTTAGAGGTGATATTCCACGGGATGAGTTATATATATATATATATATAAGTAGCAGCAGAGTATATATATATATATAGAAGTTCCACAAGTATACTTTGATGTTGAAAATATTGTGTATAGCAGGTATATATATATAAACGAACTCAAAAAGCACAACAGTCATTGAAAATGACTGTCTTTCTTTTGCCTTAACACAAGTCTTAGGTCGGTTTGACCAGTCGTCTATTCAGTACTGACAACTTCTATCGGAAAGTTCTTCACTTCACCCGTTTAGAGCTCTCATTAAAGAACCAATATTTGGATGTAGCCTTCAGCAGACTTTTTTTACGTTCTAAAATTGCCCATAATTTATGTAACCAAAAAAGGATTAAAATCGGGAATGTCTGGACTGCCAATCGTCAACCGTTAGAAAATGGAGAACATTGTTCCTGCCCCAAGCTTAAGTAGACCTTGCTTTTTGTGCCGTTGCTGAATCTCGTTGAAAGGTAAATGGTTCATTTTGGAAGAGGGTCTGATTTAACGGTTTGCTGGTACACAGCTGCCGAGATTTTAACACCTTTTTCAAAAAAATGGATGTCTGTGATCCCATCACAACTCCCAGCAAACCATCACATAGGTCGGAGTTCTGATGCTTTCTTAGATGACGTAGCATACACCCGATCGTTTTGTTTGTTAGAACATTCTTTCACGGTAAAGATTTTTGAGTCTGCAAAGAGAATTTTTTGGTGGCAATCATGCGCGTGCGTACTCAGCCAACAGGCCTTTAGACTTTCCTCACCTACCTTTTCAAATTAGAACATCCGAGAGAAAATGTCCAGTGTCTTTTGTAAGTCCTCTGGAGAATTCTTAGGTATCTGCATTTCACGTCACATATTTTGCTTACGAATGGGAACGAGGGAACGTAGTCTACCAGATCTATTTCGATCTTAATGTGGCCTACCAGATCTATGGTACGTTCCACATCACCAGTGTCTTGTATATATAACTTCATGGCAATAAACACAAACATCTACACACTCTAGTTGGTTGGAGAACCTGAATGGTATTCTCTTTAATATATCACACTCATGCAAAGCTATAATAACAGCAACACGGTTTTGTTTATCGCCCCACTTCATAGTTACTTAAAATGGGACCGTTAGACAGTGTCTAAGCTTA
>JABUQX010137728.1:17500-21034 GCA_015478945.1 Trachelipus rathkii | reverse complement strand
TGCATTTGTCGAATTAATATCTTAGGTATATATTATTTATATTATATATTATATTATAGTTTATATATATATATATTATTTATATTATATATATATAATATATATTTAAATATTTATATATATATGCTCATGTTAATATGTCTTATCATTTAGTACATTATATTTATATATAATAGAGTCAAGTGATGAATTTGTTTATATATAAATTATATTATTTATATATTATTATATATTTATAGTATATATATATATATTTATATATATATGTATTATATATATATGATATATATATTTGATATATAATATTATATATATAATATTTATTAATATATATATAGATATTATATATATATTATTATTTATATTATATTATGATATATCTTATATATATTATATATTTATTATTTAATTATAGATATAATCGCTTTTCCCAGATTCGATTTCATTGGTAGGAAATAATTTACTTTTCTTACGTCTATTAAATCCATATGTTTTTGCAGCCTAACTATGAAATGTATTGACCTCCTTTACTATTTTATTATATATTTGATTTCGAAAGAAAATGAATTTAAGTTAAAACCTGAAAGAATTAATAAAATCCGATTGGGGAAAAAAATTATAAATAATTGTAAGGTTTTTTTTTTTTTACTTATTTTATTACATTTAAACTGAATTTATAAATTCCGCTTCAGACATTAACGTGCATTTTAATATTTTATTTATCCCCTTAGTTCAGTATTATTTTGGCCAATTTTTGCAAGTTGTACTTTTCTCGGTATTTGGGTTGCATGATTTTGACTAAATCAAATTTTTAGTAATAATTCGATATTCCCAATATATTTATTTAATATACCTATAAACAAAATATAAGAGAAGAGAGAGGAGAGAGGGAGAAGGAGGAGAGGAGAGAGGAGACGAGAGAGATAGAGAGAGATAGAGAGAGGGAGAGTAGAATAAACATAAGACGATAGCACAACATGAGAAGACATGAAAACTACAGAAACAAAAAGACACCGACAACGAAACCAACAACAGTAACGATACACCACACCCAGAACAAAAACGACCACAGGAAGATAAGACAGAGAAGTAAAAGCGCCGAGACAAGGTCACAAAATCGAAGCGAGACACCAGAAAAACCAGAAAGATCTAGAAAGAGAGAGAACAAAACAGCACCGAGAAAGAAGAACAAGAGCAAAGCCAAAGACCAAAACACGAGACACAGAGAGACAACACGGGCATCAAACCAAAAAAACAACCACACAAACCTTAACCTCAGACTTAAACCGCACAAATAACACGCGAGAGAAAGAGAAAAGAAGAATTTAAAATTTAGAATGCCGACGGTTTGGTGTCAACTGCAGAAAAATATAATTCGTAATACACACCACAAAAAATCAGAGAAACAAAACACATGCCCGTATAAAAAATCAAATTACTGGTAATACATGTCCACTTAACCTCAGTATCTAATTAAGTGGAACATGATCCTAAACCTAACAATAATCAATTAACAAATATCAATACAATATAAATAAATATATCTAATAATAAATATAAACATAATAAATAATAATAAATAAACAATAAATACAATACTATAACAAACATAAGAAAAACAATACTAAGAAGAAGACAGACATAGCCACCAGACGAGAAAGACAGCATAGGACCAAAAATTTCATTTACAAATGAAAGAAGAAAAAGAACAAAAAAGAATGTCGAAAAGAAAATAGATCTCAAAGAAAATAATTTCTCTTTGCTACTTCAAAAAAAAAAAAAGCGAAAAACTCAGTTGTCATGCTGTCAGCCAGACCACCTCTCTTCGATACTCTACTGAGTATCGCTCATACTGCGTGTCACTATGACTATCTATGTCGAAAAAGAAAAATAGGTACGTAAGCCTATAGGCGATGAAAGAAAAAAAAAGAAAGAAGAAGAAACAAGAAAAGAAAGAAAGTACGAAGAAAAAAGAAAAGAAAGGAACAACCACGAAGGGAAAGGAAAAAGAGAAGAAAAAAGAAAAGAAAGGAGAAGAGAGAAAGAAAGAAGAAGAAAGAAGAAGAAAGAAAGAATGATACAACCAAAGAATGAAGCTCTTCTTCATAAGAAAAATTTTAAGTTAACCTCCCTGCATAGAAAATTAGAAAGTAAGAAAGAAAAGATAGATAAGAAGAGAAGATAGAGCATAAAAAGGAAGAGAAGAAGCAAGAAGAAGAAGAAGAGAAGAAGCAAGCAAGAAGAACGAAGTTTGAAAATTTGAATTAAAAAGAGTCCAAATGCCTGACAAATGATAATTGACTAGGTACAGCAGAAAACACGAGCTGCGTAACTATATTGTATATTAAAAAAGAATAAATACCTTCAAATGAAAAAAAAAGATTCTAATAGCATAGAGAATTGACATGTTCACTGATAAAAATAAAACATGTTATTTATAAAAGATCGAATAAATAAAGGAATTCGGAAAAAGATTAAGTTTTTCGTTGGATTCTTTTTATCGAAATAATATCTATTTTATTGTAATAAGGAAATCTATTCATATCTGATAAACAATGAATAGAGATAAATCATTCACATCGAATATCAGTTGATAATAGAGATATCTATCACAATAGAATTAATTGAAATAAATGCTTAATATGGATAATCCAATTTGAAAATACAGAAGTACAATCATTCTACTAATCAGCATAATTACTAAAATGTAAAATCATACGACTAGAATATAATCTTCCCATATTAAAGATATAATCGGAAATATGCCATAACAGAGATAATCATTCCTAATTGATATACATTATATTTAAATAAGAATAAAATATTAATCTTTCAGTATCGTGAATTAATTGAAATAGAGAATAATATCTTACATATACGATATATTTAATTGAATTAACGATATCTTCATATCCTATCAAATGAAAAGAGTTAAATCTTCATATATCGAATAAATATCAAATGAATATGAGATAATCATAATATATCGCCTACTAATTGAAATAGAGTAACTATTACATATCGGAGGTGATAAATTGAAGTACAGAGATTATAATCTTCAATATCGATACATCAATAATTGAATACCGACTCTAAACTTTAATTAATGAACTATCAATTGAACATAACAAGAGAAAAATACATACTAATAATGGGGTCGAATTAATAAATAAATATCTATATCAATTGAAATAAGAGATAATCTTCATATCGATATCAAATGAAAATAAGGATATTTTACATATCGATATCAAATGAATACTAGAGTATCTTTCAATCACGCTATATCAAACTTGAATGACCCAGAATTTACTCATTAATAATTAGATATATATCATAACAAAAATAACGACCAAAATAAATAACTTTCCTCAATAGACTACTTAATCGCAAATAAGAACTAATCTATACATATCGATATGCAGATAGAACAATATCGCACATAAATCTTCCTGTCGTTACTCATTGACCAATATAAGCACAGATAATCTTTCATATCCGCAAATATCCAAATTGCAACACTCTGACAGATAT
>JABUQX010137728.1:2500-5000 GCA_015478945.1 Trachelipus rathkii | reverse complement strand
TAACAAATATCAAAATCAAAAAGTCTTAAACAATAAATAATAGAAATCTTAAAAATTACAAATTTGGACATATTTGAAACAATCAAATAAAATTAACTCGTACCATTTGCAAAAACTGGACTAAATTTAGAAATATAAGACGTCGCCTCCAAAACCCAAATGCGGCATCTAAAAAATAGAGCAATAAATATAGAGTATAACTTAATTATTAGTATTTAAGGGTAACTAAAAACAAATAACAGGACCCACAGGTACATAAGCAACAACTTACCAGATGTAAACTGGTTATTTCGTACATAACATTCAGGATGAACTCAGGACAACATGTCACTTCTAGAACATGAAGTCAAAACAATTGCAGTTTAAAAGGACCAGAATCACTATTTAAGGAGGATTTAGTGTTATAGATGAATAATGTTTCCAAAATATGCAAGTTGGTTGGTGAATTACTTTGGGACAGTATGCTGAAGTATAATTAAAGGTGTGGTCTAATGTTTGGGAATGATCCCTGATGGATGAATTGGCCGGTGAATTCAACCAGGTTTTGGTACGTGTTGAGATACCCCTGTGTTCATCGATCCTAGCATAGAATTGGCGAGAAGAAAACCCAATATTCAAAGAAAATATTCTTGCCTAAGCCACTTGTGAATATTTACATTTAAATATTCTTTAATACGTGAATTATTTTGTCTTCTCATAAAAACATTTGTACGTGTTGCAGAAAAAGATTGTTGAACATGCCAAAATATCAGTCCTGCACAGGTTAAATTTTTACAAGTATGCAAGTACAATATAATTAAGAAAAATAAATTGGAAGAAAAAAATATTGTAAATAGATTTCAGGGACATTTATTAAGAATAATTATTGCTGGACTCGGGGTTGGACTCTGTTTAATTTGCCCCGAGTTCGAGCAGAACCCCCCCCCTCCCCAAAGTTTCCGGAATCGATACGTAATAAGTTAATATATATATATATATATATATATATATATATATATATATATATATATATATATATACATATCACCGCAACCGTATATATACATATATATATATATATATATATATATATATATATATATATATCCCAAACTTTCCTAATAAAATAAAGTTAACTTTTGTTTTCAGCTAATTACTAACTGCAACTTCGGTGAAAATTAATAGCAATATTTTGTTGAGAAAATGTAATATATATATATATATATATATAGTTATATGCAGTATATATATATATATATGTTATAGTATAGTATATATAAGGTTATATATGATGTCGTATACCTGGGGTTCAACCTTGGTATTCTATACGTACTTCCTAAAGTTCATAAACCTAGCTTGTCCATACGTCCCATACTATCCGCTTATAATAATACATACTAATTACAAATTAGCATAATTTCTTAGCTCCTCTTTTACCTCTACATATGAACAATGAGACAGAATCCGCAACTTTAAAAATATAATAAACTATATTAATAATTTTAGTAATTTCCACATGTACACTTTTGACATTGAATCCTTTACACCAACATACCAAACGTGGCGATGCGATCAACATTTTAACTGAGAAAATTTTCAATTCAAAAGAGGTTCCACAAATTTACAAAAGCAAAAATCAAGAACCTACTTACATTAGCTAAATGACACAACATGAATACACACACACACATATCACAACATTAAGGTATATGATATATATATATATATATATATATATATATATATATATATATATATATATATATATATATATATATATATATATATATATATATATATATATATATATATATTTAAATAATAACTTATATACTAATATATATATAGCATATATATATATATATATATATATATATATATATATATATATATATATATATATATATATATATATATATATATATATATATATATATATATATATATATATATATATATACTTATTACCTCTCCAATAATAAACTATACTTCCAAACTAATTCATTATCAGTTGGATAGCCGTTAACTGCAGCTCTAGTAAACGCATATCTAGATCACTTTGAAACATCTTGGTTTTCTACCTCCATTAAATATTAAACCCATATTTTACAAACGCTACACGGACGACACATTTCTGCTATTCGACAAATGCAATAAAATTATTACCGAACATAAAATTTACAAAAAAGAAAGAATCAAACCATGCTTTAAAATTTTTAGAAATATTTATTAAAAAAGTCTCATCATGTTTAACATCTTCAGTATTCCATAAAAAACACATTCACAGCATTAGGTTTAAACTACCTTATCCATATACCTTTTATTTACAAATGCAATAGCATAAAAACATTAATACACAGAGTAGATCACCTATCTTCAGATTTTAACACAATAGATAAAGAATTTAATTTATAGAGTATTTTAGGAGAAATTCATACTCTATGAAATTAATACAAAACGCAATAATCAAATTTCTTTATGGACCAAAATCTAGCTCTTAACTGGCTCTTAAGACGTATTA
>JABUQX010137727.1:45000-47500 GCA_015478945.1 Trachelipus rathkii | reverse complement strand
GATCTTGTTCGTTCAATAATACCCAGAATTTCATTAAATACATCTCGAGATCTTCCTGAGTTAGGACTAACGTGATCGATGTAACATGCATCTGGAAATGACACTAGCACGTAATGTTCTTCTCTAACTTTTCTACGCACACCTCCAGTATCGACAAGTGTTTCATCTATTTTTCCATCGAAACCAATGCAGACCATACCTCTGTGTTGCAGCAAATGCTCCTCTGACTGTTTGTCTCTCCAGTATTTTCTTTGGCGTTGTAACTTACTTGGATCAACAACGTTTTTTGGTGACAGAAGTCCGAGGTCCTTGAGGGCAGCATTAACTATGAGACATGCATCTCTATTGCTCACATTTGTCCTCTCTAATGCTTTACACAACTCAGGATACTGGTTTCTATTTTGAGGGTGACATTCTTCCATTTCTTCTGATTCTAAGGAAAATGATTCTTCTAGCACATCACTCTCACTGCCTGATAATTCAACTGAACTTACACATTTTTGCGTATCTTTGTGTCTCATCTTACTTTCAAATGTCAACCGTTTCCTTTTCCTTTCCTGAAGTTTCATGTTTTTCTCTGTTCTTTCCTTGTCCACCTTTCCTATTATCATGCGTCTTGAAGTGTTTTGATCAAGCCAAAATTGCCATTCCAATACAGGGATTTTCTTTTCATTGGGACATTGACATTGATTACGTTCAACTATACCATTATGAACACACTTGCACGCGCTAATGTCGAAGAGACGAGAAAATGATTTTATTTTATCTTGATATGTTAGAGAAGATTGTTTATTTCTTGAATATTTCATCAAATCATTGACATTCACTATTAGTCTCTTCACTTTCACTATAACACTTTCAAATTCTATTGTTGGAATGCCTGCTTTATTGTATATGCCTTTAACTTCTGTTGCCACTAACTTTGCTAGATGAGTAACACTGGCATCTTTGTTGACTACTTGATGGAACTTGTAGGCTCTAAAAACATCCTCAGCCAGTGGTAGCTGATTTTCGACAAGTGGTTGTGGATAACCGAATATTGCATGCCTGTCTTTATGCCTTGTTGCACATGCCATGATACGTCTTGCAATAATAGTAATAAACACTGCACCCACAGGACTTATCTCAAACGTCGAATAGTCTGGATCTGAAATGAGACAGAAATAGCTCTCAATTAGTATTAAAACCAAATTTTGAAGAACAAAGCATATAAAATTCATAACTTAAAAATAGTAAAAAACGATGTCAAAACCCTTTTAAAAAAACTAAAGTTGGGCCCCCTAGACATTGAGTAAATGCAAAATGATTTTTTGTCCCACTACAGGGAAGCCAAGGAGCACCAATTTGACCATGTTTGGTTATCCCACCAAAATTCAACCCAGCTTAATATATATATATATATATATATATATATATATATATATATATATATATATATATATATATATATATATATATATATATATATATATATATATATATATATTCTCTAAATATATATAAATATATATATATATATATATATATATATATATATATATATATATATATATATATATATATATATATATATATATATATATATATATATATATATATATATATATATATATATATATATATATATATATATATATATATATATATATATATATATATATATATATATATATATATATATATATATATATATATAATAGATATATATATATATATATATATATATATATACTTTCTATATATATATATATATATATATATATATATATATATATATATATATATATATATATATAATAGAGAACGGCAGCCCCTACAGTAAAACAAATTATGTATTTGGAATCAGCGGAAAATTTTAAGGAGGATTTTTAATTTTGTTAATATTTATTTTTTTATTATAAATTTTTTTATTCGTCGGAAATATTTAGAAATTTTTTTTTATTTTCCCTATTTAGGGGGCTCGAGGAGAAGGGGGACAGAGGGGACAGAAGTCCCCCCGTCGTCCGCGGAAGGAATAGAGACACTGACTCCTGCAATCTTTGCGGTTTACCCTATGGTATTCCTTTAGTTAAAGTTATACCAAAGTGTAAAGGGAAATAAAATTATTCTTTTTTTAACTAAAGGAATACCATAGGGTAAACCGCAATGATGGCAGGAGTAGGGGTCTCTCGGCCTCCCGGTGGACGTCGGGGGAGACCTCGTCCCCCCTCTGTCCCCCGTTTGCTCGAACCCCCTAAATGGGGAAAATAATTTTTTTAATATTTCCGACGAATAAATGAAAAAAAAAAAAAAAAAAAAAAACTCCTCAAAATTTTCAGCTGATTCCAAATATATAATTTGTTTTACTGTAGGTGCTGCCGTTCTCTAGTTACATGATGTGAGCTTTAATATACATAGACCCCTATATATATATATATATATATATATATATATATATATATATATATATATATATATATATATATATATATATATATATATATATATATATATATATATA
>JABUQX010137727.1:35000-37500 GCA_015478945.1 Trachelipus rathkii | reverse complement strand
TTGTTTACTTGAAATTTATCGATTTTTTTGGGTTTAGTTTGTTGATTATTTGATTGTTGATTAGTGAGAGAGAGAGAGAGAGAGAGAGAGAGAGAGAGAGAGAGAGAGAGAGAGAGAGAGAGAGAGAGAGAGAGAGAGAGAGAGAGAGAGAGAGAGAGAGAGAGAGAGAGAGAGAGAGAGAGAGAGAGAGAGAGAGAGATAGAGAGAAGAGAGAGAGAGAGAGAGAGAGAGAGAGAGAGAGAGAGAGAGAGAGAGAGATATGATTATTGAATGTTAATTAGTTATTATTTTGTTGATAATTGTTGAATATTTAATTGCTGATTGTTAATTGGTTGTTAATTAATTATTTGTCGAATGCCGAATATTAATCGCTGATTGTTTGAAATTATTTATTGTTTTTATTCATTTAAATAAAAAAATTGTCGCCTTATGCTTAATTAATTTCAGAAATTGTAGAGTTTGTTCATTAGACCAATTTAATTAAATGCTTCGAAATTTCTTACTTTGAAATTGGTCAAAATTGGGGAAACAAACAGATATGTCAACAAGACTTAAAAATTAGTTGTATAAATAATTTTGATAAATTGGAATTCAAAATTATAATTAAAAAAATTATATTATAATAGAAGATTTTACTTTTATTTTAATTTATTTTCAAATAAAATTTTGAATATGAATATCATTTTTTTCATTATAAAATAAAATATTATAAAATGAATTTTTTTACTATCAAATTAGGAGTGATAAATATTTTATTTGCATTTTAGTAATATATATATATATATATATATATATATATATATATATATATATATATATATATATATATATATATATATATATATATATATATATAAATATATATATATATATATATATATATATATATATATATATATATATATATATATATATATATATATATATATATATATATATATACTATATATATATATATATATATATATATATATATATATATATATATATATATATATATATACTATATATATATATATATATATATATATATATATATATATATATATATATATATATATATATATATATTTATATATATATATATCTCTCTATATATATATATATATATATATATATATATATATATATATATATATATATCTATATATTATATATATATATATATATATATATATATATATATATATATATATATATATATATATATATATATATATATATATATATATATATATATATATATATATATATATATATATATATTTATATATATATATATATATATATATATATATATATATATATATATATATATATATATATATATATATATATATATATATATATATATATACAGTTTATAAATATATGAAGTGATAGGAAGGCTGGTAGTTACTTCTTTTTCTTCTTATTCCATTTTACAAGTTATAGTTGATGTTCTCTTTGTGTTCCACCTTGCAGAACCTAAGTAGAAAAAGTACTAGCTTCTTGCAGCCTTCTTTCACCTAAGCTGGGCTACTCGCGGCTAGTTAACTTGCAGCATTTTTTGTGTAAGGGTTCAAACCCACTTAGGACCATTTGAAATATACAAATAATTGTTGCGTTTATTGCACAAATATCTTTGAATATCTAATAATGTCCGGTTAAAAATTACCCAGTGTTGCCCCTGACCCGAGTGTTGGAGGGGAGGCCCGTCGGAGGTTAGGTTGTCCAAGACATGCCTTCGCTCTTCTTGGGAAGCTAAGCTTTCAGAGGTAAAATGATGGGTTTCCTTTTAGCCAATCGTGGTCTCGAGGTAACACTCTGGAGTACCATCTCAAGGGTAAGGGTTCAAACCCACTTAGGACCATTTGAAATATACAAATAATTGTTGCGTTTATTGCACAAATATCTTTGAATATCTAATAATGTCCGGTTAAATATATATATATATATATATATATATATATATATATATATATATATATATATATATATATATATATATATATATATATATATATATATATATATATATATATATATATATATATATTAATAAATAAACTGGAAAGTAAATATATTGAAAAAAGTAAGACTTTGAATGGTTTTAAATTACAATTGACATTTTAGAATGGCATCCTTCCCTACTTATAAATAAAAGGATTGACTGTCTGTTTGTGCGTGTGTGTGTGTTTGTGTGTGTTTGTTTGTGCGTGTGTTTGTGTGTCTGTAGTGTGTATGTTTATATGCAGTCATAGATCCGCTTTCTACCAAAACATGAAATGTTATGTCGATAAGCCCCACGCTTCAACTTTAAACTAGCTTTTCGTTTACGTAGAATATGTTATTTAAAGTGGAACAGAATACAAACAGAAATATTACATTTCTAAAATCGGTTCTTTTTAACACATGTAGAGAAAAATACACGAACTCCATTTTTTGTTGTATATATATATATATATATATATATATATATATATATATATATATATATAAATATATATCACTATTTTTC
>JABUQX010137727.1:27500-30000 GCA_015478945.1 Trachelipus rathkii | reverse complement strand
TATATATTACATATATATATATACTATATACTATATATATATATAACATATATATTATATATATACTATATCTCATATATACTATATATATACATATACTATATATATATACTAAATATATATTATATATACTATAATATTCAAAAATTGCTGCCAAAAATCGCAACTAAACTCTACTCACAAATAGAGACGAAAAGGGAGAGGAAAACCTTTTTTAAATTCGCTGTATAATTATTTTGATTTTGATGTTAGCTACATAGATAGAATGGAGTAGTTTAATATGACTATAATAATTATATATATATATATATATAATATATATGATAGTTATATATATTATAATATATATATATATATATATATATATATATAATAATATTATAATATTATTATATATATATATATATAATATATATATATATAGATATACATATATATTAATATATTATAATATATATATATATATATATATATATATATATATATATATATATATATATATATATATATATATATATATATATATATATATATATATGACAATAAATAAACTAGAAATTGAATAGATTTAAAGAAGTGCAATTTTGAAAGGTTTCAAATCACAATTGACCTTCTAGAATGGCATTCTTTTTTTATTTTGTAAACAAAAAGCTTGAATGTCTGTTTGTGTGTGTGTGTGTGTGTGTGTGTGTGTTTGTGTGTATGTTTGTATCTACGCGTATATTTGCTTTCTCCATAAATATAATATATGTTAATGTTGATAAGCTTCTCGCATCAATTTCAAACCAGTTTAACATAGAATATGTTACTTGAACCGGAGCAGAATATAAACAGAAATATTACATTTCTAAAAAGCGGCTCTTATGAAGTATTCTTTTGTATTTACTACTATAAATACTCACGAACGCATCTACACATAGGAACTCGCAGAATTTAAGTAAGGATCTCACAAAAAAAAAGAAAAAAAGATGAAAAAGAAAAAGAAGAGAAAGAACTGCAGAGGAGTCACAAAGTTTGAATTAGATTAAATGTCAATACTTAAAGTGTGTTTGAAAGATGAGAAAATCAAACGGTTTTGAGTTGCTCTATAAATATTTATTCATGTAATAAAGCTTTTCATTTTTTCCTATTTTTGGGATTTGGATTCGGAAGATCCTTCTTGTGTTTGTTTGTTTGTTTCTTCTCTCTTCTCTTTTGGAAGGCTCTTGTTGTTCGCTTTTCCTTCTTCTTCTAATGTCGATGTTTGTCGAATTTTTTAAATCGACTAGATCTTTGAGTCACATCTGGATTGTGTGTGAATTTTAGAGTCTATCTCACGCATAACGTCACTCCAAAGCATATATATATTATATAATATATATATAATATATAGTATATATATATATATAATATATATCAAGAAAATTAAATATTTTTTATTTGATATATTAGAACTTATATATATATTCAATATAATATATATATATTATAATATTATAGATATATATATATATATCATTATATATTATATATATATATATATATATATATATATACGGATATATATATACATTATATATATATATATATTATATAATAATATTATATATATATATATATATATATATATATATATATATATATACGGTAATATATATACATATATATATTATAACATATATATATATAATATATATTATTAAATATATATATATATATATATATACTATATATATATATATATATATATATATATATATATATATATATATATATATATATATATATATATATATATATATATATATATATATATATAAAATATATATATATATATATATATATATTGTTATTTTAATAAAAATTCAGAATACATTCAATAAAGCATTGCTTAGCATTAAAAGTAAAAAAAAAATTTAAAAATAAAAAAAATAGGACCAAAATTTTATGGTTGTTTTTTATATTACTCTAATTTTTTTTACCGTTTATTTGATCATGCTAAACCTTTTCAAAACCTCGAATTTTCACTAAGATGGACAATTCCCGTGAAATGTAAAATGTTAAATGAATTTGAAAGAATTCCATAGTTCTGGGAAAATCCTTGACTAGTGGAAGGTCTGGGCAATTTGAGAACACCCTTCTCTCTGGGTGCTCTGAGTAATCTGGGTATTCGGACACCTCTGGGTGCTCTGAGTAATTTGGGTACTCTGACATCTTTGGGAAATCTATGCATCCCAATTATATATATATATATATATATTATATATATATATTATATAATATTATATTATATATATATTATATATTTGGAAACTATACTCTTATCTTTCTGTATAATCTAATCAACATAATTTTATATATATTTTCAAAAATTGTTGCCAAGAATCTCAATAAAACTATGCTCACAAATAAAGACGAAAAGGGATAGGAAAACCTTTTTAAATTAGCTTTATAATTATTTGGATTTTGATGTTAGGTGATAGAATGGAGTAGTTTAATATGACTTAATTAAAATAGAGAC
>JABUQX010137727.1:15000-17500 GCA_015478945.1 Trachelipus rathkii | reverse complement strand
ATAAATATGGTTAGAGGAACAGGAAGAGAGAAGTGGTTTGAAGTGAAAACGGGGGTTAGACAGGGAAATGTACTGTCACCATTGCTCTTTGAACTTTACCTGAGCAGTTGTCTTAAAAGGGAGAATAAGGAGAATTAGGAAAATAAGGGAGAATAGGGAGCACACGTTGGTTTATACATGTGGATGATGTGACAGAGATAACATCAGGACCTCAAGACCTACAGGAAGCTTTGAATAGGTGGAATGATGTACTGAAGTCAATGGACATGCGAATAAACAGAGAGAAAACGGAAATAATGGTGATTGCAAGAGGGAAGGAAGAGATAGTAGTGAACATTGGAAGATACAAGGCTTAAGCAAGAGAATAGATTTAAGTATTTGGGCGTGGTATTTGATGATCAAGGAAGACAAGATGACGAGTTGAAAGGGAGAATTGGGAGATTCTCACAGAATGTGGGAATGTTATACCCGTTGCTAAAGGAGAGAGGGATACCAACAGAAGTTAAAATACTAATATATAAAACAATTCTAAGACCGATATTGTTACATGTATCTGAATACTAGACAATGAATATGGTACAAAAAAAGCAGAATTGAAGCTGCGGAGATGAGGGTGCTTAGAATCATTAGAGGCGTAATCTTTGAGGAGACAAAATGAAGGAGCGAGGCTTCCCCTGAGGGGAGAAACTGGGAGTGGAACCTTTTTTGGAAGGCGTGGAAAGAAACTAGTTAAGATGGTTTGGACACGTGAAAAGAATAGAAAAAGGGGGGAGAATGAGAGATGATGGAATGGAGACAAGAAGGGAGGAGACCAGCAGGTAGACCGAGGAAGAGATGGATGGAATCTGTGGCGGAGGCTGTACAACAAAGAGGCAAGGCGATAGGGGAAGTAGATAGGAACGAACATTTGAAGACAGAAATGTTTGGAGAAGATTCTGGAGGAGTTATCACCTGACAGGCACACCCTAGATGGACGGATGCGTTGCAAAAAATATATATATATATATATATATATATATATATATATATATAATATATAAATATAGATTATATATATATATAATATATATATATATATAATATATATATATATATATAATAAATATATATGTGTGTGTGTGTGAAGGTGTGTGTGAGTGTGTATGAGTGTGCGTGTACTAAATAAGATACGACAGAGTTACAAAATAACGTAAATTTCTGTTAAAAAAAGTTTTCAAATAGTTTAAAAAAAAAATTAAATAAAAATTCCGATTGACGACAAAAGACTTTTATATAGTTTTACATTCTATTCAGAGTTTTTGAGCTTCACACCATCCTCCGTCATCACATTTAATTACTATTTCGAACTTCAACTTTTCACATCTCCTCTTAATAAGGCTTTCAGTTAAAAGCTTCTAAAATACTTCAAGCAGTATGGCATACAAAATATAAAAACTACGAATTTGTCAGTCACATACGCTCGTATACATTATGTACTTAAGTATGTATGTGTATTTGTGTACATATTTTCTTAAATCAGGTTATTTCATAGATATAAAATATGTTAATGATGGTAAGCTTCGAGCATCAACTTTAAACCAACTTTACGTAGAATATGTTACCTAAAACGGAACAGAATACAAACAGAAATATTACATTTCTAAAATCGACACATTTAACAAATGAAGAGTAAAAACACGAATTTATGATACTCTTTTTTTCAGTTTTATATACGCATGTAGATTCACACATAGGAACTCACAGAACTTTCGTTAAGCTCTTAACAAAAAAAATGAAAAAATGAAAAAGAAAACGAAAAGAAGAGAAAAGATTGAAGAGGAGTCACAAAGTTTGAATTAGATTAAATGTCAATACTTAAAGTGTGCTTGAAATATGAGAGATTCAAACGGTTTTGAGTTGCTTTATAAATATTTATTCTTGTAATAAAGCTTTTCACGTTTTTTTTTTTGGGGGGGGGATTTGGATTTGGAAGGTTTCCTTGTTTCCTTGTTTGTTTGTTTGTTTCTTCTCTTTTGAAAGGTTTCCTTGTTTGTTTGCTTTTTCTCTCTTCTTCTAAATCGTTCTTGTAAACTGAGATTGAGTGACTGGAATAATAGTGAGAGAAATTTGCTCATTATTTCCTCTCTTTTTTCTCATTGTCTATATATAATATATATATATATATTATATATATATATATATATATATATATATATATATATACATATATCATATATACTATATATATATATATAGTCATATATATTATATATATATATAATATATTATATATAGTATATATATATATATTATATACCATATATATATATATATATATATATATATATATAATATATATATATATAATATTATTATATATATATATATATATATATATATATATACTAAATATAAATAATATACTATATATATATCTATATATAATTATATATATATATATATATATTATATTATATATATATAATATATATTATATATATATAAATATAGAATATATATA
>JABUQX010137727.1:7500-10000 GCA_015478945.1 Trachelipus rathkii | reverse complement strand
TTTGTTCCCACTGACTGTCGGAGAGAGAAAGTTCAGAAGTACCGGCAGCCATCATACTACTACTATAATCTTTTATCAAGTTCATTCTGAAAACAACTATTACTTCTTCGTTTTGACATTCAATAAAATCAGTATCACATTTACCAATTTCCTATTCCTCACCTTCATTGTCCTTATTTAATTTTTCAATCGTACATTTACCAATTTCATGTTTGATGCGTTATCCGTAACTAAGCTAATTACTTGTCTCTTGTTATTTCGAATTCTTTAATTTAAGATGTCAGTAACAAATTCTTGAATATATTCGCTGAAATGTTGAGTATTTTTTTCTTTTACTGCTAACGTTTTAGAAATATTGTTTTTATCTTCGTCCACATATATAAAATTATTGACAAAATAATTTAGCTTTGCCCATGTGTAAGTATCCATTTTTAAATGCACAAAGCGTCCCTTAATGCAATTTTTAAGCTTATTTTTTTGTTTATTTTTTCTTCTAGAACTATTTTACAAATATTTTTCCAGTCTAAAGGGACTTCCAGTTTCTAAACCATGTCTCCACACAGTGCTTTAAATCCTGGTTATGCAAAGAAAACTAATGGGTCACTATCTTTAACAACCATTATAATCAATTGTATTTTGAATTTTTCATTTAACATAGACAGAACAAGTTTATGGCAACTGAAAAAGTTTCCACTGTAGTCTCAGTTTTTGAAATTAAAGGTTTCTCCTGATTACCTTTAGCTTCACCTTTCTTTTTAACAATTTCAGCAATGTCTGGATGATAGCGTTTTAAATGTCGCATTAATTTAAAGGATCAAATAGATGTATTGTGACCCCATGAGTAACTGGTAGTTAGGTAGACTCTTTTGTGATGATCGAACTGACTGTTTCCCATCAACTGTGTTAACTATTTCATATTGACAAATGAAAGTACTTTTATCTTCAGAGTGAGTAATATATTCAAGTACATGAGGTGTTTTCGAATTTGGTTTAGTTGACATGATTTTTCTAAGGATATTAAACTTAATTAATTAAAGCTATCTATAGAAGTACCGAATCTTTTTTTATTATTGAATAATAAATATACATAATCAAATTTCTGAAAAAAGAGAATATATATATATATATATATATATATATATATATATATATATATATATATATATATATATATATATATATATATATATATATATATATATATATATATATATATATATATATATATATATATATATATATATAACACCTGTAGTAATAAAATTAATAATTTAATAATTTTTGTACTTTGCCGGGCCGGAGCATCCTCTCTTTAAGCGGCTCCGACACCGGCTCCGGCTCCAAGTCCCCCTAAAATTTCGGTTCCGACTCCGGCTCCGGGTCCAGGGCCCCAAAATTTCGCCTCCGGCTCCGGCTCAGCCTCTGTTTCCACGGCTCCGGCTCCGGCTCGGCTCCAGCTCCACACCCAAAACCTTAAACCATAATCCGGCTCCCAGCTCAATAAGCTCCCGCAGCCCTGTATATATATATATATATATATTATATATATATATATATATATATATATATATATATATATATATATATATATATATATATATATATATATATATATATATATATATATATATATATATATTGTGTATTAATAAATAAACTAGAAATTGAATAGATTGAATGAAATACGACTTTGAATAGTTTTTAAATTACCATTGATATTTTAGAATGGCGTCCTTCCCTACTTATAAATAAAATGTCTTTAATTATTGTGCGTGTGTGTGTGTGTGTATGTGCCTGTGTGTGTGTATGTACACATAAGATTTCACCCTAAACTATATGTATATATGTATATTTATATATATATATAAATATATATATATATATATATATATATATATATATATATATATATATATATATATATATATATATATATATATATATATATATATAATATTTTGTTTAAATATATATATATATAATATATAACTCTATATATATATATATATATATATATATATATATATATAATAACCAACCATATTTATATATATATATATATATATATATATATATCTATATATATATATATATATATATAATATATATAAAAATATATATATAATATATATATATATAAATAAAATATAGATATATATATATATATATATATATATATATATATATATATATATATATAAATATATAAATATATATATATATATATATATATATATATATATATATATATATATATATATATATATATATATATATATATATATATATATATATATATATATATATATATATATATAATTTATATATATATTAATAAGGTTTGAGTATTGCATATCAACTCTAAACCCACTTAACGTAAAATATGTTACGTAAAAGGAAACATAATACAAAGAGAAATATTGTATTCTAAAATCGACTCTTTTTAGCACATGTAGATTAAATACACAAATTCATGGTACTCTTTTCTATTTTAAATACC
>JABUQX010137727.1:0-2500 GCA_015478945.1 Trachelipus rathkii | reverse complement strand
ATGAATTAATAATGTACTGATTCTATACTTAACTTAATAATAATAATAATAATCATACATAGAGAGGAATAAAACTACATCGTTTAAATGTCCATAGGCTTGTAATATAATCCAAGGCTTATGAACTTGTGTAAGTTAATGAGTTATTACACATAATTTTAAATGGGGATATAGGTTCCTACTCTTAATCTAAACTCCTAAGATGAGGATGATTATCAATAAATTCCGAATTCTCCAGTGATGCTTCAGTAGAGACCAAAAAAGAAAATCAAGCCAACTCAGTTTTTAAGACTAATGATTGCTCACAAAAATGACATAGTAAATAATATATCTTTAGCTACGCTAGTATAATATAATACTCATATATGTAAATTTTTCATTCAAGCGTAATACAGGATACGTCTAACACGTGCGATTATTCACAGCTATACCGGTTTTAAGGCCATCTTCTATCTTAGTTAATGCTAATTACATACTATGCGCAAATATAAAGCGTGCTGTGGAATGCATCCAGCTGTATAATTACCTACTTTTATTCCATAAAGGAAAGGTCTTTAATGGGCCTCCCACAGCCCATATGGTATGTATGCAGCAAACTTCCTCTATTGCCTGTTGTACTATAAGCGTGTTGTTCGAGCTTTATTTAAACGTTGTGTGGAGATGAAAGCGATATGGACGTTTCCCTTCCCCGCGTTCCTGACGCTAAATTGAGGACAGACACGCCTCCCTGGCCCCTGGATGTTCTTGAGGCGTCCACATACAACAATAACGGGTTTGCTTTTTCTGATCTATCTGGATACGACAGGATCTGTGGTGATGTTAATGCTTCCTTCAACGCCACAAAGGCGCTCTGACATGGGGTTCGGTCTCAAACGCTTTAGTCCGTACAGCTGTAGACTACTCTCCTCAATAATACGAATGATTAAAGCTCTGATCTGGGCTTATAATTTTCCAGCCTTGTGCAAAGACATATGGGGCATACCCGTGACGCCTCATAGATTAAATTTACTCTAAGGGTACATTGCGGCGCGTAGTCAACTCGCCAGTAGATTTAATTCTTCACCTCACTGGGGATGGTTCCCAAAAATAGGGTATTACCAAAGGTGCGAAATTGTTGCACACTATATTGCGTCTTGTATATATGTGTTCTAAGACCGCGGACATCGATTACCGTGTTCGGACACTGCAATGGACGCCAGATAGGCTGTGTCATTCCTTTGTCTTAAAGAGAGACAGGTTGTGGAAGTCTGGTATATTTCCTCTCGCTCCAGGTGTTCTCAAATGCTGATTCAATACCTTTGCGTGAAATTTCCAGATGCTTCTCAAAACGTTTAAATCCTACCCGTTATTAAATGAGGAACGATATCTTACAGATTACACCCAAATGACACTCCAACTTCTTCCAATTGGTTGATATTGCTCGCACACGAGACAACTCTCTCCTTCACGATACCAGCCTTTCAGGACAATGCGTCAGCGGTCCAGATACATCTCTACTCTTCTTGAGAACTAACTTGTCTTATGAATGTTCCGGCCCAATGTCGACTCAAACCTCGGAAGGTAAGTGTTCGTGAAAAGTTCTGATGTTTTTCTCTAATTCGAGACCTGGTCTTCCGTAACTCATTTCCACCTTGATAATAACCTTTTTATTAAATCTATTGTTGTAAAATATTTTCATGCCTTGGAGACTAAACCAATTACATACCAATCAGATTAATGTGATTAGGAAAACTACTATTCTCCTTTGTGATTTTATTCAAATTCCCGGAGTCAACTACACAATCTGATTGAACCATCTTTCGTTCTAATGCACAGGTACACACTGGGGCTGAGTAGTGGGACTGCTGCCTTACTGGGATCAGATTCCTTCTATTATCGCAATATTCTAAATATTGCCAATCAAGCCTCGATTTCTCTGATAGCATGGCCTTTGTAAGCTTCCGTTACGACTGGTCACTTTAGCACCCGGTAGATCCTCAGTTCAGATAATCATTATAGGTTCTTCGATTCTTATGTGTTTAATGACATTTAGTGCAGCCCACGTCAGAATTCTTCGCCAAAACTCGAGACAGCAGTGGATAACGTATATCAATAAATCTCAATGACCTTGATTCCTTTTTGAATATCCGCGTAAATCCGCCTCATTTCAATCTTAAAAGCAGCTAAACATAAGTGTTCTTGATTCCATTCTGGAGAAGCTTAATATTCATTAAGGATCATTAATGCTCATTAAGTTCAGTAACATACATTCACAGATGGGATCTCCACCGTAAGTAACTTCTTCCACATTTACTACAATTGTTCCCATTTTTTTGTTTGAAGATGTGTCATCTCTTGTTTCACCATCTATTACTGGTGTTGATGCTTTATCGCATCACGAAAAATTTAATACTAAAGGAAAATGTGCAAATCTGATATCTTTTTGACAATCCTGCAAACAGGCCTCTACCCAGAATGGTAAAATTGTTAATTTTATAGGGAAAATTTCGTCCTTTTCTTT
>JABUQX010137726.1:42500-66868 GCA_015478945.1 Trachelipus rathkii | reverse complement strand
ACTTTGTTAATGTGGTTGTTTATTCTAGCGAAGTATGTGGTAGATTTTGTTATTGTACATTATATTCTTAGTTCTCGGTAATCTATGTAGCTGAAATGTGAAAACAAATGTTACGTTAGTCATATATTCGGTGGGTGTATATAAAGGAACTATATTACTATGTTATTTGCTGTTGTTGTTGTGTTTTGTTGTTGTTTGTTGTGTTGTTGTTGTGTGTTTTCTTATCGGAATATATACCCTTTAATTGATATGTTCGTTTGGCGTTTATCTGTTTACTTTCTTCTGATTGATTGAAAGAAAGGAATTCATTACCTATAAGGTTGTTTACGCATGCATTCCATCCATAAGGACATTTTTTTTCCTATGTACTGTACGATGACATTCCTCCATCTCACGCTTTTTGTTGGATAGCTTCACGAGGAGTTTCGTTATTCCATTGATGTTTCATTTATATAATCGTTAAACCGAAGTGCTGACATTGCTCATATCCTACAGCGGGTCAAATTAAAAGTATTGCATCACTTTTATGCAAATTTATAGCATTAAAATCATTTTCATGTTTAACTGGATATTTCTGAAAGGGGGAAGGAGTTTAAAAAGAGATAATGTTATTTGGGTAAGGTTATGATAAATTTTTGTTTAATATTACTATGATAAGGAAAAAAAACTTTGGTAGGCATATATGTCGTTGTCTGTATTTGATAATCGCGTCAAGGTTATGATACATTTTTTGATAAATGTTACTGTGTCAATGTAAGATAACGTTAATATGTTATAGATATGCTTGGAAAAAGTTATGAAACAGTTACGTTTTGTATGTAAGAGTTTACTTATGTATAAGTGGGAACTTGTTAATTGTAACAGTTTATTCTATTACAGTTGTTAGGTTTATCTTTGACATATTTCTTAGTTCATGTTAGCTATTTAGTTTATTGAGTGAAACTTATATGTTAGAGTAGTTCATCCGCAGATTCAGTAAAGTTAACCAATGTTGTGAGAAGAAATTTAGTAAATGTTACTGTTCAGTGCGTAAGATTAACTTAATATGTTAGATTTATGCTTGAAAAAGAAGATTAGGTTACTTTTTGCATACCATGTTAGTTGTTTTACTGGTGTTAAGTGTGAACTTTGTTTACTGTTAACAGTTTATTCGTGTTAAGGTTTGATAGGTTTTGCTGTAGCTAGTACATATGTACACGATATGTTAGCTTTATTGATGTGGAAACTTTACTACGTTAGAGTATATTCGTTGTTGTATGATAATTAACCAATGGTGTGATAAATTTTAGTTAAATATTTACCATGTTAGGAAAGTAACATCGTTTATTGAGATATGGTTGATAAGAGTTAAGTAGGGAAATATTTACCGTATTGCGATGCTATGTATTACTTTTACTGTTGTTAAGTGTGGATCTTTGTTAGGTAGCCATATCTCTCTTGTTCTTAAATGTGTCGTTCCTGTACGATATATTTCTTAGTTCAATTGATGCTTATTGTTAGCCTTTATGAATGTGAAACTTTGTACGTTAGAGTACTCATTTGTCTTTATGATATTACATTACGGTTATGGTAGTTTTGTTACATATTACCATTAGAGTGTAAGTAGATTAACATGTTATGTTAGAGGACCTTGCTTGACAAAGGTGTGACGATAAGTTACGTTTTTGTGATGCTGTAGTTATTATTTACAGGTGTTAATGTGAAACTCTGTTAACGTAACCGGTTATTCCTGTTTAAGATGTGTAGTTCTCGTGTATGTTAATTCATAGGTTCAGGAGTGATGTAAGAACTTTTATTAAAGGGTGTGAAAACTTTGTTACGTCAGCATATATGGTTGAGGTGTTTTGGTATAAAGAACCTTGGTTTTATGTTTGTTTATCTCAAAAATACGCAAAATGCTGACCTTAATCAATAGACATGATCAAGAGGCTCAAGGAGTGAGGTTGGATGCTTGGCTAATGGTGTTTGATTTATTGATTTTACTGATTTATTGATTTAAAAACGTAATTGTAAGTTTAAACATAAAAAGAATAAGATTATTTATTGTATTATTTATTTATTTATTTATTTTTTATTTCTTGATGGTGTGCTAAAAACCATTATTTTCAAATCTACCAGACCCAATAACATATAATAAGGGGGGGCCCCCCGGGGGGGCCCAACATTGTATCATTACACTAATATTTATGAACTCGGTACCGCACCAGAGCCAGCACCAGTGCAAGCTGTCAACTCCTACTCCTCTGAGTTAGACTCCTTCTTCATTCTTTCTTTTCAATCCTTCTATTCCTCCTTGTTTTTTGCACTCTGTGCTCTTTTTTTCGGTCAGAACCCCCCAATGGGGGTCCTAGACACCCTACCAACGGACTATAAACCCTAATATTCGAGATCTATGGGTTCGATAACCCTTATAAGAACACCAACATTTGATACGAATGTTTATTAACTCGGCACCCCAGGGCTCCAGCACGGTGCCGGAGCCAACTCCACAGATTCACATATCAAGTATTTCTAGAAATTCAAACTCGAAATCATCTCACCAATTTCAAGCTTATACGATCAATAATTTTTTTTAAGGGGGTGGGCCCCCTCTTTTTTTTTTTTTCTTTTTTTCTCTCCTTCTTGCTTTTTGAAGGGGACCCATGACGGGATGTAACTTTGTATATGACTAGGGTACATCCCCATCTAACACCCCTCCAAATTTCTATCACGATACGTTTAACTCTAACCCACTGGAGATGTAAAGCTATATTGAGCACTTCCAGAACCAGCATGCGAAAAAGAAACCGCGATGAAATAATAACAATAATAATAATAATAATAATAATATAATAAATTATAATAATAATAAGTAATAATAATAATAATAATACATAATATAATAATAATAATAATAATAATAATAATAATAAAATAATAATAATAATATAATAATAATAATAATATAATAGTAAATAAAAACTCCAGAGGATGATCGGAAATTGGTGCGCTAACGGGCCGAGCTGATGACGATGGAACGCAGCGGCCATCCAGAGCGTCGAGCGTGCTGCGCGCATCCTATCAGACAGCCCAATGCATGGCAACAAGCAGAAACACGCAGAAGGCTTAAAAAAACAACTCAGAATGCACTTAACCCTCTCGAGGCGGCATCACATATCTTCTCAATAGCGTCCCTCACCACATGCTATCACACACACCAACTACAAATAACACTGGGCGCAAGATCTGCAACGACGCGCAGCGCGCGCTCCGTGCGTCCTTCGCGCGCGTCGCTCTTCGCTCTCCACGCCGACAATCTCACCGTAAACACGCTGACCCGCATGATAGCCGTAGGCCCTAAACTCAAATCTCGGGTTTGGAAAGCCAAAAGGTGCACTATACACCTACCAAGCGTACTAGCGATCCACCGTACAGCCAGCGGCTATCCGCTTCGCGGTCCCCTATTATACATCTACAGACTTACATTACCGGATGCGGCAATACATAATGCGTCACGACTATATCTCTCCACCTACCTACCGCAAAGGGAGCAGTCCGGCGGCATCACTACATTAGTAGGCTAAAGAGGCGACAACCACGAATTCCGCGCTCTCTCCTCCGCACCAACAAGGTATTATTCCAGAGTGACTCTACTCTCACTATAAGCGACAGCTACACAAAAAGTAAAAGCAAAGGAACAGAAGCACAAAGAGAACTCAAACACAACAACAAACAAACAAAACAAATAAACAAAAACACACCCCCCCCACACCCCCCCCCCACCCCCCACCCCCCACCCCAACGTCACGAGGCGTGTAGCGAAGCTACACGTGCGCGAGCCGATGGATCATACACACTAGTCCAATCTTATAAATTATTTAAATATTACAAATATATATATATATATATATATATATAATATATAATATATAATAATACATATATAAATAATATATATATATATATTATATATATATATATAGTGACTCAATCGCCTCACGAACTCAGCGCGAGTCGACGAACATATCATAGGACGTTCACTATCGAGATTGTATATATAATATATCTTTATTACATAATATATATACTACATAATAATATATATATATATATATATAATAATATTATTAATATATATATTATATATATATTATTTATTATATATATATATATATATTTTAGACAATATATATATATATATATATAATATATATATATATATATATATATATATATATATATATATATATATATATATAATATAATAATAATATATATATATATATATATTATTAACAATCTCAAATTCAACTGTCAAATATTAAGTCACACTCACTTTCAATTATTTGTCAAATGTCTAAAAGGTAATTAATGATTAATGATTAAAAGCGTTTTCATGATTCATTTGTTTTAGCCTATAAATGGAGAAAATGTTTCCGTTGAAATTGAAAAGAACGAAAAACAGCAAATCCACTCAGTAAAAAAATTTACCTAAATCAAGGTCTTTTGCTTTTTGCTTCGTGTCGAAAATACCGTCTGTGAATCTGTTCTTTTGCTTTTTACTTTCGTGTATGAATATACCGAATACCATTTGTGAATCTCCGTTTTTGCCTTTTTGATCGATTTCGTGAATATCGTTAAAGAAGTCTTTAATTTCATGATCAAAATTATGTTATGGCTTTTCAAGTTTTAACTATTCAAATAAAATTGTGATTTAAACTGTGTGGTTTCGTATCAAGACCTACGTAGGTGAAGAGAAGTTTACCCAGTAACTAACTGTTGATTGAAAGAAACGTATTTCAATATAACTGTGGAAAAGAACAATTTTCCAATCAATTAACCGCTTGCCGTTACCTATCTACTGATTTTACTCAAGTAAGTTGTTTTTTGTTTCTTTTCATATTTTTTAAGGGTGCATTTCTCCATCTGCGTAATATCAAGTAAATTTAAATTTATCACAGTTTAAGTTACTTTTAAACTACCTATGCATAAAAATGTGTATTTGACTCATCTTAAAATTAACGAGGAGAGTACATAATTTTTATATTTTGGAAAATTGTTCTTACAAATTTTGCAATTTAGTAAGATAATTTCTTTAAAATTTTGCAAATTTGAAATTATTTTGGAAAATTGTTTCTTACTCTCGTATATTTATTTTCTTGCCATTTTTGAATATTTGACATAAGTTCTTTTGCTAAATTTGAAATTTGCTCTCATATTTATTTAGCAATTTTGAAACTTTTTTCGTATATTTTTTGAGTTAAAATTCTTCGTATTTGATAAATGCTTTATTAATATTGCCTTTAGTATCTAGTGAGTAAAATTCGAGCTATTTTTTTTTGGCATAAAGAAATTTTTCGCTATATTTAAAGTGCTTATTTGCTAGGTTATATATTTACAAATATATATATATTGAATTTTGATGTCCTGGGTTCGCTTATTTATTTAAACGGTTGTGTCAACTTTCGTTCGTTACACACTGTGCTTTACTCCTCAAACACAAACGCCGGACCAACATATTGCATATTGCATTTTAATAAAATCTTTATTGTGCAGTTGCGAAGGTGTCTTGGATATTGCATTGTTCAGCATCTTTATTGTTCATGTTGAGTTGTAACGCAAGTGGTTCTCAAACGTGACGGTGCGGTGCGGAACGTGTTGGATACAGTTCGGTGCCCGTGCGAAACGGTGCGTGCGTGCTTGTGCGAACGGTTGCGTACAGTGCTCAGTGCGTGCCGAAACCGGTGCGTGCGTGCGGTATATGGGACTTCATCGAGCGCAGGAGTGGCGCATTTGTTTCATTTCAACAGCCTGCGCTGTTCACTTTTAACGGTGCGCAGTTCATTTAAGACGTGCGGCATTTGTTTGTCACGACCTGCGGTTGTTTCACTTGAACGTGCGCAGTTTCATAGGCAGAGTGTGCGCATTTGTTTCCACACGCCTGTCTGTTCACTTTAAACGTGCCGCAGTCATTCAGAGGTTGCGCATTTTTTCCACACCTGCGCTGTTCACTTTAAACGGGCGCAGTTCATTAGAGGTGCACATTTGTTTTCACACCTGCGCTGTTCACCTTATACGTGCGCAGTGTTTGTTTCATACGTGCGCAGTGACTTTGTAGTTGTTTTCGAGGTGCGCAGTCACTTAATTGCGCAATTGATGAGTTGCTTCATAGCTGTGCGCAGGACTTGCGTTGCTTCACGCGCGCAGTGCAACTTATACGTGGCGCATTGACTTTTTGCTTTGTTTTCTCGGTGCGCAATTGACTTTGTAGTTGCTTCACGTGTGCTCAGCTTATACGTGCGCAATTGACTTTATGCTTGTTTTCTCGTGCGCAATTGACTTTGTATTTGCTTCACGTGTGCGCAATTGACTTATACGTGCGCAATTGACTTTATGCTTGTTTTCTCGTGCGCAATTGACTTGTAGTTGCTTCACGTGTGCGCATTCAACTTATACGTGCGCAATTGACTTGTGTTGCTTGTTTTCTCGTGCGCAATTGACTTTGTAGTTGCTTCACGTTTGCGCAGTCAACTTATATGTGCGCAATTGACTTTTGTTCATTTCATACGTGCGCAGTGACTTTGTAGTTGTTTTTCGTGTGCGCAGTCAACTTATATGTGCGCGATGACTTTGTTTGCTTCATAGGTGCGCTAGTGACTTTGCAGTGCTCACGTGTGTGCGTCAACTCAGTACGTGCGCAATTGACTTTCTATAGTTGCGCAGTTCATTCAATATCGCAGGACTTGTAGTGTGTTTTCACGTTGCGCAATTTGACTTTGTTTTGTTTCAAGTGGCGAAATTATCTTATTGATATTTTTTCTGCCGCTGTTGACATTTTTGAACTTTTATCTTCCTGTGGGTTTCCAGCGCAGTTTTATATTTTCCTGCCTATTGATTTTTTCTGCGCTTTGACATTTTTTGTGCTTTTCGAGCTCGTGCAGTTGCTGTTTTTTTTTAGCCGCAGTTAATATTTTTCTGCGCTGTTGATATTTTTCTGCGCAGTTAGTTTCCCAGGGTTTATAGGCTGCTCTAGTAGCCAGTTGGGAAATATTCACACTACTTCACATTTAAATATAATTTGTTCACGATGGATATATTAAACGATTTAGACTTAAAGGTCACAGAGGAGTTCTCAAATGAAAGACCTGCGTCTTCTTCGGATGAAAATATAGCTAGTTTAAAAGCAACATTACAGGGTGAGCTGAGTCCCCTTCGGATGAAAAGGGGTGTTTTAAGAAGAAAGCTTACTCTATGCTGCAAACATTTTCCTGAAAAAGGTGATGATACAGAGTCACCTACCCTTATCGACCCTGTTGTTATCAAAACAATTTTCGACAAGGTGACCTCGATTATCTCGGACATTAAAGCTCAAGATACTCTGATCGAAAACCTATTAATAGGGGCTGAGTACACCAAGTTCGACCAATCGCTTCTAGACGAAGAGATTTCCGCTACTGATGCTTACCACATAAAAGTGGCTCAAGCTCTTCAACTGTTAAGAGTCGAATATGGATATGAAATCGAGTCTCGAAGATCTTCTGATGCCCTTTCTGATAATGAGAGAGCAGCTTCAAATTCGAACAAAACATGCTGTGAACATTCCAAGTCTTTTCCCATGCAGCCTTTTAGCCTGAAGATCCCAGCCCTAAAATGCGGAGATTTTTCAGGCGAGAAGGACAAGCACTCCTTTCGTTCCTTCCTGCAGGAGTTCAATAATGTGTATGGGGGGAGGAAGGACTTGTCACAAGCCGTTAAGTTGCAGTATCTCAAGTCCCATTTAAAGGGATATGCTCTCAGAGACATTGAGCATTTGACGGGTACGGATGAGAACTATGAAGTTGCCTTGTCCATTTTAAAAGAACATTATTTGGACAAGGCCTTCATTATTGATTCTATTTTCCATGAACTGGACTCATCTCCGCCTCTGGACGGGAAGCAACTTGAAACGGTCAGATCCTTTATTTTAAAGGTTCGGGCTCATCTAAAAGAACTCAAGGAGCTCGGGGTTGACCTCTTCCCAGAGGAAAGTTCTGGCTGCAAATTAATCAGCCATATATTAGTAGATAAACTTCCTCTCTCATTTTTAAGAGAGTTGAAGCTGGCGACTAAGGAACAATATCCGTCAATTAATCTGATTTTTAAGGAGCATAATCAGATAATTCAATCAATGCTGAGGTTTCGCACCTCTCAGACCTCAACTTCATTCTCATCAACTAAATCATCTTCTTCCAAAGGGAACTTCAAAAGGGAGAAGAGGAGACCCTCTGATCAGAAGAGTCATACTTTCAACACTTCAAAAGGTAGTGGCTCTCTAAAAAGAACAACTTTCTCCTCTGAACCTCAATCAAATTCTAATTCAAATTCGAATAATCAATCTTCAAGGGAAGTCAAGTGTAAGCTGTGCAATGGAGACCATTACCTCTCTGACTGCACGGTTTACGTAAACCCTAAATCAAAAAGGGACAGATGTGTGGCATTAAACATGTGCTGTAACTGTTCCAGCATAAAGCACATGGCAGATACATGCCCGGCTAAAACACTCAATTTAAAGTATCCTTGCTATAAATGTAAGAGCCGAAAACATCTAGCCGCTCTCTGTTCCGCTGGAACCACTAATCAAAACAGGGAGCATTCTCGTCAAGAAAATGCTGATGAAGGGAATAAAGCTGATGTTAATCATCTTTGCATTAACACTGGGCAATCTTCAGCCTCACATATTCTGCCTACAATAACCATAATAGCAAGGCACAATAAGAAATCAGTTCCTATTCGCTCTCTTATAGATTTGGGATCACAGAGAACATATGCTGGCCCTAAATTGCTTACTAAACTCGGAATCAACTGTGAGCAATTACCTATAATCAGAAATCCAATAAAAACATTTATCGGAGAAGAAGAACGTACATCGTACCTAGTCGACCTAGATATAAATTGCTGCTGCAATTCCTTCTTTAGAACCCCGGTTCTGGTCGACCCTTCTTTGGATGTTGGGTTTGCGGTTAAAGGGTTAGCATCAGCCATTAGTCGCATTTCGTTAAAATATAATGTGGCTGACAAGTCCTTTGTGGGCCCTTATGGGGATTCGGTCGATGACATCGACCTTCTTTTAGGTACTGACACTTTATGTCATATGAAACACTTCCAAATTATCGATTGTTTGGAAGGTAGTGCCATTCAGACTTGCTTTGGGTTGGTTCCTTTCGGCCCAGTGAATTCTTTTCTACTTCCTCATCAACAAGCCTTTCTATACAGAAAGCAGACTTCAACATCAACTCTTGATTTACAATCAAATCAAAGGGATTCATGACTATCCATGTCTGTCTCCTCGCTGCCAAAACACCTATTCCAAGCTTCTCCTAATCTCGTCAACTCGATCATTGACCCTCATCCTACTTACCCGGACGTTCTTAGCATTTCTTCAAATGAAATAAGTGCCGACCTGGGTTTGGAATATCTGTACAGCTTGGAGTCTTTGGGTATTCAGGAGGAGAAGGATTATGGTACCATCGATAAGGAATTTATCTCTAAATTCCACAATGCAATTCAATTTATCGATGGAAAATACCATATTGAAATCCCATGGATCCCAGAATTAGTGGATCAGGTCCCCTCGAATTATCGTATTGCTTTAACCCATTAACGGCCAAAAATCGTCTCAGCAATCAAGGTCTTGATAAGGCCTACACTGATGTTTTTAAGGAACAGCTGAGATGTGGTATCATCGAAATCATCTCTGTTGATCCGAAGGAGTTCGATCGTTACATATGGATCCCCCATTGCCAGAATTTCGGTAAAACACAATCTAGTAACTTATACGCTCCCAGAACGCTGCTTACAGTGACGAGGTGTGGTTTAGTTATGTTATTCTCTTTATTAGTCATAAAGGAACACGAAGATTCCGTAAAAGGACCAAAAAAAATTTTCTACGTAAACAATATAACCTATTTACTTTGCCGTCCCATTTTTGGGACATTGGCCAATATTCATGAAAATACCCAAATCAGACTATTTTGATAAATATGTCTATCTCTATATTCTTAATATATATAGTTTATATATAATATATATATTATATATATATTATATATATATATATATAATATATATATATAAGATATATTATATATTATATATATAACAAACTGATTAAGGAAGAGAGATCAGAAGAGAGAGAGGAGAGAGAGAGAATATTTACTATCTACTTTGTTGTTCATTAGTTGGGCATTTCAATGCTTCTTATATATATATATATATATATATCATATATATATATATATATATATATATATATATATATATATATATATATATATATATATATATATATATATATATATAATATATTATATATTATATATACCTAACTCAATCGTGGGTTAGAGGACAGAGTGGCATGGCAAAGGCCCGGGTTCGATACCTACCCCAGATCCTAGTTAGAAATTACCTAGAATAGTTGTGTCCCGTTGTTATAAAAAAATTGGGTTGAAATAGTGAGAGTTTGTTGAGAGGAGAGAGACCGTCCGCACAGGCGGACGATGTCAATGACGCCTCTCGAACGCAGGCAAGCAACACTGATCCTCGTTGGCAGGCAGTCGAAGATAGCTGCTGCCCGCGTACGTGGGGGTAAAAAGGTATGTGAATATCCCGTGTGCTGTGTCCTCCACTCTGCCTCATCAGGGCGAAGTGGGGACTACTGCACCTATCGCCAATGTCACGCGTTTCTCTGCATTCAGGAATGGTCCAGAGCCAAGACCGTGGGGTTAGTGACGGGATAGGAAGTCCTCTACTTACACCTCAGCCGCTGCTTAGGCGGTTCGTGGATCGCCTCTCCAGGCAAAGTTCGAGCTACATGCTGCAGCCGCCAATTGGGCGGCGTCAACATGTGTCTCCCTCACCCGTCTTTTCGCAGGCATACCGCAGGGATTCGGGTGTCGAAGGCATTCTTTTACGTCCCCTCGTACGGACATAAACGAACTCTCGATCGAAATGTAAGCTGCCAGCGAAGGGAAAATCGCCTCTGCTAGGCGCTTTCCCTGACCTAAAGCCGAAAACTGAAAATTTTTGAAAGGAAGAGTAAGTGAAGAAATCAGGTTCGATGCAGGAAATCATTTGGTAAAGCCTATAGAATCCCGACGACGATGCGCTTACTGTGGGGAAAAATACGAAAACCAATTTGCTTTAGATGCAATGTTCCACTTCACGATGTGTGTTTTCAGTGATTCCATACAAATTATATATATTATATAATATTATATATATATATATAAGATACTATATAATATATATAATATAATATATATATATATATATATATATATATATAATATATAATATATATATAATATATATATATATATATATTGTTTTAAAAAAAATATATATATTTTTTTTTATATTTACTGTAGAAAAAAAGAACTTTAAAATTTCAAATTTACTTTGAGGAAAATAAAACAATTCCAAATAATGTACATGTTTTTCTTCCTTTTGAGTATTTTCGTGAATAGTGGCCAATGTCCCAAAAATGGGACGGTCGTTTTTGGGTACAAGCCCTTGAAGAATTTTAATGAAATTAACCGAGCAGTCATCTAAGGCCTATAGAAGATAAGAACAAGTGTTATATCATATAAAAAAATAGTAGCCGAATTATGGCCGTTAATGGGTTAAGTACGCTTAGACGAGTTAAAAATCGTCTTAGCAATCAAGGTCTTGATAAGGCCTACACTGATGTTTTTAAGGAACAGCTGAGATGTGGTATCATCGAAATCATCTCTGTTGATCCGAAGGAGTTCGATCGTTACATATGGATTCCCCACAGGCCTGTAATAAAAATGGCTGATCAGGTTTCTACTAAAATCAGGCCTGTGTTCAATTGTAGCCTTAGAACAAAAGGCGCTCCTTCTCTTAATCAAGCCTGTTACCCAGGCATCGACTTGTTGGTTCCTTTACTTCGTCTCCTTCTTTCTTTTAGGACCAACAAATATGTGGTTGTCGCTGACATCTCGAAAGCCTTTCTTCAGATCTATCTTAAACTTGAAAGCGATCGTAACAAGTTTTGTTTCTTCTGGGAAGAAGATGGCCGACTTGTTACTTATAGGTACGCGACAATCATTTTTGGCCTTGCGGTATCCCCTTTTATCTTAGGAGCCGTAATAAGACATCATATTAAAAGCAAATATTCATTCGATCTGGTCTCTCGGCTTCTGGTCAATAACTTGTATGTGGATAATTTTATCTACACTCATTCATCCCCTGATGTTTTGAGAGACATCTATTCAGCCTCAGTAGAAAGGATGAAGGAGGGTGGGTTCAACTTGTGTTCCTGGAACACCAACCACCCTGATCTAAAAGCTCAAATCAAAGACGATCAGATGCTTTCCTCTCATAATTGTGATGAGGAAAAAGTCTTGGGGTATCTTTATCATCCCGAAAATGATACCCTTAGATTAGCAGACTTTGACCTTACCTCAGTCGAATCAAAACGAGATCTTCTCTCCCAAGTAAACAAAATCTTTGATCCTCTTTCTTTTTTCCTTCCTGTAACCTTAAGGGGACGTCTGTTGATGAGGCGGACATGGGAGAAAGAAATGAGTTGGGATGACTCCATTGACCAGGATATAAAAGAAGATTGGGAGAAACTTCGTGCTGATCTCGACGACCTCAAAAACTTATCTTTTCAACGCTTCTGCTTTGAAGCATCAGCAAATTCAACTCTCAACATCTTTTGTGACGCAAGTTCACAATGTTATGGGTTCGCAGTCTACGTCACCGGTTCAGAAACTGTCCCGTCACTATTGTGGGCAAAATCTAAGGTGGCTCCTCTCAGGGGAAAAACACTTCCTTGTCTCGAGCTGTTATCAGTCTATTTGGCTCTTAAGTGCCTTCCACAAATATTGACGGGATTAACAGAGGTTGAATTCAAGGCTGTCAACATCTTCTCGGATTCCCAAATCGTCCTTGCATGGGTAGCGGGAGGAGGTAGCAAGACAAAACAAATTTTTGTCAAAAATAGAATCCAAGATATCAAAAGCATGGTCTCCTCCATGAGAGATGACAATTTACTGCCTATCTCTTTTCACTACGTTAAAACGGATGAAAACCCTGCCGACTTGATAACTCGAGGGTTATCTCATCGAGAGTTTGTCAAAAAACTAAGCCTTTGGAAATTTGGTCCGAACTGGCTCCGCTACGATCAGGTTTACTGGCCCAATTTCAGCAGTTCGGGGGGAGGAATGGTGGACCCTTCTTCAACATTTATGGTCATACAGGCCCCACCTCCTCCTATCATCAACATTTCACGATATTCTTCTTTGTCAACATTGTTAAGAGTATGTTCTCTACTTTTCAAATTCGGTGTATCAACTCTTTCCTCAATCGAATGTGACAGAAAAGCTAGACTTTTCTTGTTAAAAGTCATGCAGCAGGAAAGCTTTTCTGTTGAACTTCGGTTTCTTAATGATGTTAAGTCGAACCCTGCTTCTGCTAAAACACCACCTGATTTGGTTTCTCGTCTTAACCTCTTTTTAGATGACTCAGGGCTCATCAGAAGTAAGGGCCGTCTATCTCGTACTAATTATTATTGTTTTGAGGTGGTGAATCCTGTAGTTCTTAGTAAATCACATCATCTGACCTTTCTCATCATTAAGGATGCGCATGTTGCCTGTAAACACCTTGGCATTCAGGCAACCCTTACATGTATCCGCTTAAAAGGATATTGGATTACATCAGCTCGACACACGATAAGAAAAATACTGTCGGAATGTGTCATCTGCAAAAAGTACAACAGCTTTGCCTTTCAATAGCCGAAGTTCACAAATTTCACAAAAGTTCAAGTTAACTTTTATCGTCCTTTCAATAGTGTAGGTGTTGACTACACTAAACATTTCTTTGTCAAAGTCAAAGGTTCAAATCAACCACAAAAAATGTACATATTGTTGTACACTTGTCTCAACATTCGTTGTGTGTATTTAGATTTGATCCCTGACATGTCTGCAAAATCATTTGTGCAATCGTTCAAGCGTTTTGTCACTAAGTTTGGAGTTCCAAATTTCTTATATAGTGACAATGCCCGTTCCTTTAATAGAAGCGCGGATGCTCTTGAACAATTCGTTGTTTCGGAAACAGGTTCCGAGTTTCTGCGTCGGAATCAAATTCAACATATCCGAATTCCATTGTACAGCCCTTGGATGGGAAGTATGTGGGAAAGATCAATACGGACTGTCAAAAACTGCCTCTACAAGACAGTAGGGCGTAAAAGCTTGGAATATTTCGATTTTATCACTATCCTGGCGGATATCGCCGACGCCATCAACTCGAGACCTCTAACTTACACCTCTTCGGACAACGATATTGTCCCTTTAACACCAAATTGTTTTTTAAAACCTTTGGCTAATACAAGTCTCATTTTAACTGATCCTACTTCTTCCAATTCACCTTCAAGAGAGGAACTTATTCAGTCCCTCAAGAGATCTTCGGAGATGTTCGAGGACTTTAGAACTCGATGGTATACCGAATACCTCTTAAGCCTGAGAGAAGTAGGAAGAGATCTGTATCAGGTCGCATGGAAGAATAAAGTAAAGGTGGGGGACGTTGTACTCATTAAAAGTCCTGTAAAGGAGCGCCCATATTGGCAAATGGGCATAATCCAAACGCTCATATATGGAGATGATGGTAAAGTTCGTTCAGTTAAAGTCCGTACCCCAGGAAGGCTAATAAATGTGTATCCTATTAAACATTTATTCCCTCTGGAATTATCTTTGACTCATAGTGGGAGTCGGAATAACTCGTTAGGAACTGATGCCCCTTCTACTACGATGGTTCCTTTACCATCTTCTTCTCAGGCAACCAGTCCTAGTGTAATCCCAACCTTAACCAATGATAATTCCACAACAAATCAACAATCTCGTCCTAAAAGAAAAGCGGCGGTCGTGGCGCGATCTAAATTTCTCAATGTCGGTATCGATTCGGAATCGGAATCAGAAGAATCCTCAGATTCTGATGATTAGTATCATTATTTCGGATAATTTAATGATTAAAGATTTTTTTTCTTTTTTTTATTATGGCACAAATTCGTCGTAATTTATGCCATCGCCCCCGCCCAGGATATTAAAATTTAATCTTTAGTATCTCAAATATTAAGTCACACTCACTTTCAATTATTTGTCAAATGTTCAAAATGGTAATTAATGATTTAATGATAAAAGCGTTATTCATTTGTTTTTGAGTTAAATATGGAGATATGTTCCCTTTTGAATTGAAAAGAACAAGAACAGCAAAATCTCACTCGGTAAAAAAATTACCTAAATCAAGGTCTTTTGCCTTTTTGCTTCGTGTCGAAAATACCGTCTGTGAATCTGTTCTTTTGCTTTTTACTTTCGTGTGTGAATATACCGAATACCATTTGTGAATCTCCGTTTTTGCCTTTTTGATTGATTTCGTGAATATCGTTAAAGAAGTCTTTAATTTCATGATCAAAATTATTTATGGCTTTTCAAGTGTTAACTATTCAAATTAAATTGTGATTTATCTGCCGTATCTACATGGTATTAAGGCCTACGTAGGTGAAGAAAGTTTACCCTATTACTACCTGTTGATTGAAAAAAGGTATTTCAATATAACTGTGGAAAAGAACAATTTTCCAATCAATTAACCGCTTGCCGTTACCTATCTACTGATTTTACTCAAGTAAGTTGTTTTTTGTTTCTTTTCATATTTATTTAAGGGTGCATTTCTCCATCTGCGTAATATCAAGTAAATTTAAATTTATCTATCACAGTTTAAGTTACTTTTAAACTACCTATGCATAAAAATGTGTATTTGACTCATCTTAAAATTAACGAGGAGAGTACATAATTTTTATATTTTGGAAAATTGTTCTTACAAATTTTGCAATTTAGTAAGATAATTTCTTTAAAATTTTGCAAATTTGAAATTATTTTGGAAAATTGTTTCCTACTCTCGTATATTTATTTTCTTGCCATTTTTGAATATTTGACATAAGTTCTTTTGCTAAATTTGAAATTTGCTCTCATATTTATTTAGCAATTTTGAAACCTTTTAAACCACGTGGTTTTCTTTAGTTAAATAGAATTTATTTATCAATAATTATTATTATATATTATTTTATATATATCATATATATATATATATTATATATACTATATATATATATATATATAATATACTAATATATATATATATATATATATAATAGTATGATAATATATGCCTTATGAGTTTCATGGTTTTTTATAAGTTTCTTACTAAATAGTATATATATATATCCTTATGAGTTTCATGGTGCAGATAAATATGTGTTCATGGTTTGTTATAAGTTTCATACTTCATAGTATAAATATATAGTCTTTTCCGCTTATTTTCCTGGTGTCTACCCCTAGGTATAAGGTAGAGGAATCGATTGGTGATATTACAATCTGCTAGAATGCTTCCTACTAAGTTAGTATTTTTATAACACTTATACACACATTCATATATATCTAAAGAGCTACACATTTGAGACAGTGACCGCAAACGTTTCTGAGTCCGCGTCCGCAGTGAGCCGCCGTCGCAAAACCGCCGCGTGCGCCCGCCAGGCGCATTATTTCCGCGTAACCGCCGGCGCGTGCGCCCGCAGGCGCAATATTCCCGCGCGAACGAAAAAAATATGATAGTCAATGTAAACTATTCTAAAGAGAATTTCTTTCAAACTATACTATGAGTTCATTCATTTTACTACAAGTTGTACGAAATTTTTTATTAAAAACATTTACTTTTTCCATACCTTAAAGCAGTAAATCAGAAATCAATAGAGGTGTTACCAACACCAAAGGATTAGATACTTTGTTTTACTGTATTTTACTGCTCTTAGCCTCATATGTTTACGCTTAACTCACATTATTTATTAACATTACATACCCTTAAAGCAGTAATCAGTAAATCAAATAGAGGTGTTACCTAACACCAAAGGATTAGTATGCTTTTTTTTTACTGTTTTACTGCTTAACTCATGTTTTACTGCTTTACTTCTTTATTGTTTTACTGCTTTAAACTCATATATTTATTTAACATTACATACCTTAAGCAGTAAATTCAGAAAATCAATAGAGGTGTTACCTAACACCAAAGGGATTTGTATGCTTTAACTTTCTGTTTACTGCTTTAACTCATGTTTTACTTCTGCTTTAACTCATATATTATTAACATTATGTTTTTTTATTTTATTTTTTTTAATACTTTTTATTTATTATATTTTAGTGTATTATTATTTGTATTTTTATTTAAAGAAAAACTAAAAGAAAAACACACACGCAGTGTCTGATATATAAACATTTTATTTAATAAAATTGTACGAAAATTTATTAAAAACATGTACTTTACTGCTTTACAACTTTAATTAATCTCATTATTCATTATTCACTTAACGAGTATGGATGTGGAGAAATTTACGTTCCGAAGTCCGGCTACATGTCTTGTAGCTGGTCCGACAGGCTGTGGTAAAACCTTTCTATTAATAAATATTTTAAAGGAAATGGAGCAGATTTATGAACAAAATCCCTTTAAAAATAAGTATGGTTATTATGTTTATCAGGAAAAATTTAAGGAATATAAAGATGCTATTCAATTTCATGAAGGCATATACAATATTAGATCGCTGGACAATATACATGGACACAAAATTATTGTATTAGATAGATTTAATGCACAAATTGAATTTGGAAATAGCAGCAGAGAAGCGTTCACAGTGTGTGAGTCTCCAGCATCTAAAGATCTCTGTGTTTTTTCATGGTTAACTACAGATATTTTTCATCAAAGCAAGCAAATGCGAAGTGTTTCTTTAAACACACAGTATTTACTGTTGTTTGGACAGAGAAGAGAACGATGAGTCAACAATTAATGTATTGGCGCAACTAAATGTTTCGCGCCTCAAACGGAAAAAGAGTTCTTAAATATATAAAGAGGTTACCTTCGATCCCCCACCACGGATTTGATGTGTGAATTCACCCCAAAAAACACTCACAGAGTGTTGCTCCGTACAACCATTCTTCCCTTATGAGATGAAACTGTAGTACAACCTGAATAATGAGTGCTTCTAACTTGCAAGAGTATTACTCTTTTATAAAAAAATTTGAAAAAGCGAAAACCATCTGAAAAAACCGTTAAACTAATTAGCGAGGATGAGAAATTCATACAGTGTGTATGTGAAGTCTGTTTAAATCTTAGTAAAAGGAAATGTTCTAAAACAGACCTCCAGAAGGTAAAGCTTACGTCGTCTATAGAAACATCACTGTAAAAGAAACTCTCCCTCAACATAAAAAATCTAAAATAAAAAAAGTTAACTACAGAGAGGAGGAGGCGTATTCCTGCCATTACTCTTCTCCGTGATAGCTCCACTGATAACATAAGTGTGTCCCCATGATTGAAGAAGCTTACTTCCGTATAATGAGTAGTGAGAAAATGAAATTAATAATACAGCATCTGTACAGAATTCAGTTTCATCAGCATTCATCATTCGCAACTCTAATGACCAGTTATTACCACGGCACTGGGTGCGAAAAGCCACAATCACAGTTTCATCATTCACAACCCCAATATAAGCAGATATTACCATACAATGCATCGACATTACGACCTCTTTCACATCAACAACAACAGTCACACCAACAGAATCCTTATATTGTGAACGACTCATTATCTTTTCAGCAACCTCTACCTCATAGCTTATATGATCCTAAAGTTGATCAGATAACCAATTACGAGAAAGAAGTGTACAGGATATTAAATTCAGACATTAACATCCATGAGAAACGCATCTTATACCAAGAAGCCATACAAAAATTGTTAGATCTTAAAGACTTGCATTTACATCCATCACTACGTAACCCGCTATCCGATGATGTAGATATACCTAATGAAGTAAAACTTGAAGTGAAAAATGAAGATAAATTTAAAAATATCCTAGAGGAGAGCTTACCTATCAGAGTGCGTAAATCAGGAATAGCTTTATATAATATTTTAAAAGATCAATTATCTTTGAATGAATCAGGGCAGATCGTAATCGATGATGAAATAGTTAAAGGATCAAATATTGTCGATTTGATAGCTGATCTCTCACGTAACTGGAAGAAGGATCCTGTAAAAGGCTGGAATGAGATCAAACAAGAACTTCAGACTATTAATTTTCCCAGAACTTTAATCTTAAATACACGACGACTAGCAGACTTAGATAATATCCCCATGACACCAAGACCTGATTCAAGTCCTTCAGGCACTTACGCTTTCAGATAACTGTTGTGTTACCAGAGAAGAATAAGAAAGACTTATACGAACTCTCCTACCTTATAATAAACCTAGTTGGATTAAATCGTAATTATGTATTATCATATATATATTTAGTTGTAATGTCTGTGTATATATATTTATTTAGCTGTAATGTCTGTGTATAAATAAATATGTTATTTTAAACCTTTTTCTTTATCCTTTGGGACTTTATATCATATTTTTGTGACAAATATATATATTTTATATATATATAGCATATAGTATAGTGAGTTATATATATATATATATATATATGTATATATATATAGTTATATATATATATATAGAGATCAGATATATATATATATATATATATATATATATATATACCGCTTACATGTGTGTCAGTAATCAACATGGAGGCGAAGGAGGTGGTTGATAAGTATTACTTTAACCTGAGAGAACCAAATAGTTTTGGGGGTTTCACTAGGTTTGCTTCAAAGTTTCCGAATGTGGATAAAAAAGAGTTAAAAAAATATTTAGAGGGTGAAGAGGCGTTTACTCTACATAAACCTGTAAGAAAAAAATTTCCTACGCGGAAAACCATAGCTCCACAGGTCGATAGTGTATGGCAGATAGATTTAACTGAAATGATTAAATATAGTTCTTATAATGAAGGATTTCAATACATACTTTTTACTATTGACGTACACTCTAGATACTTATGGTTAAAACCATTAAAAGATAAAAAATCCAAGACTGTAAGTGATGCAATGAGAGAAATTATAGAAACCGAATGTAGGTGGCCAAAAATGTTTTGGTCAGATAGGGGCGGTGAGTTCTTAGGTAACGAGTTTCAAGAATTTATCAAAGAGTATGATATAGGGTATTACAATACATTCTCAGTAAATAAGGCAGCTATAGTTGAAAGAGTACAGCGCACGATTAAAGAGCGTATGCATAGGTATTTTACTAAAATGAATACTTTTAAATATATTGATATACTGGACGATCTAGCTTATTCTTATAATAGATCTTTCCATAGAACTATAAAGACAACTCCTTTAGAAATGTTAAAGCTGGATAAACCTAATATACAACAGGGTAAAAGAGTAAGAAAAATTAAAGATAATTCAGGAATAAAGGTGAATGACTATGTAAGAGTATCTCGAATAGATGAAAGGTTTAGAAAAGGTTACGAAGCGGGATGGTCTACAGAAGTTTTTAAAGTTTGTAATATACGTAGCTTCCCTACTGATGGTTTAAAATTATATTACCTGGAAGATTTAGATGGTGAAAAGATAAAAGGAGGATTTTATAAACAGGAAATACAGAAAGTACGATTTAATCCTGAAAGTAATGTATATAAAATAGAAAAAATATTAGGTACAAAAGGTAGAGGCCGTAGTAAACAGTATTTGGTGAAGTGGGTGGGCTACCCTGCTAAGTTTAATACTTATATAAAAGCAAGTGAAATTAAGAATCATTAATCAGTTGGCACTTCTATTTAACTCTCCCGTCTTCAGCCTCTTTGGATTTACATCCTGATAATAAACTCTCGGATTTTACAACTGTATTAATGAATCCTATACAGCTTGAAAGAGAGGTATACGAAGTAGGATTATGTGAAATGATATTAAATACAGATATAGAAAATTTACCTCACAATCTATTCTGGATGGTGGTGTACAGAAGTGTAGAATGTGTTGAAACTATATTACAAGTGGAAGATACGCGGTATCTGAAAAGGACTACAATTGCGAAAAAGGTGAATACGACAACATTTGCTACAAGAGAATACTTCTTTGAAGAATTTGCTCTGCGACGAGCTTATTTTAAATCGGTGCCTGCTATTTTCAGTCATTTAAACGACCTCTTTGATATGAGTATTATGTGTAAGGATTTGGTATACAAAACTGATTTGCGTACCTATGAAGATAAAGTAATAATATCTTTAAGATCAAAAGTTAGTGTAAACCTGAGAGACCGTGATACGTTTTTTCTCGAACGGTCACAGTGGCAGCGAAAACATATCCGCAAACGGTATGGTGAGCTGGATATACTTCATGATATCCCTACTATGTTGAAGAGGATTATACTATCTGTGGAGAACAACCGCATGACTGCACATGAACAAAAAGATGAAGCAGACCGAGTACTGCATTATACATGTACACCGTCCGAGATGCTCAACCACCCTGGTATGGCTTATGTATATACAAATATAATTGATCATCAATATGTAGGTAATACTAAAGCTCCTTTATTAAGAGTAGTATATTTTCCCAAAGAGAGTAAAGTTATAACATTCCCTAATGTTCATTATCTTCCTCTGAATAGATCAAATTTTGACTCTGTGCGCGTGCATATAAAAGATGTAGAAGGAAATCCCTTCCCCTTTACAGATGGAGCATTGTTATGCAAAGTTCATATTAGAAAGAAACAGATGCAGTAATTACAGCATAATGGATTATATATAAGAGGTGTAGTCAGATATATTTTTCATTCATTAACATACTCTCGCAGTGTAAAGATAGTATAAGAAAGACACTCCTGTAATAATGGACGAAGAAAGGGTATTCAGAGGATCAAAAATGCAGAGGGGGTATGGCCTTGGTGGATTTTTCGCCAAGCTATGGAGAAGTGCAAGGCCTCTACTCAGGAGAGGGGGTGAATATATAGGTAAAAAAGCTATAAGAACAGGCTTGCATACTATTCAAGATATTGCGGCAGGAAATAATCCCCGTGCATCATTAAAAAGACGTATTGCTGATGTTTCAGATGAGATGTTGGATGATGTTAAGCGTAAAATAAGACGTAAAATGTCAGGTCAAGGTCGAGGCACCAGGAAGATTGTCATAAAGAAAAATACAGAAAAACTCTAAAGAAAAATGTATTGATGTATTTGCTATTTAATTACTAACTGATAACTTTTATACGAGCTGTGTATATAAGTAAGGTTTTTCATGAAAATGTTCATTATACGACCAGAGATCACACATACAAGATGCATTTCCTTCATCCTTCTAGTCCTGATTGTTGTAAGAGTGAATTGGATCTCTTCTCCATAAACCCTACCCAGATTAGCGTTATCGAATCCAACTTTATCAGTATTAATCCTCTGCATTCAATTACCAATACAGATGTTCCTCTAGAGTTCAATATTCCAGGCACTTCTGATCAGTACTTAGACCCATCTAATGTGTTTTTATATGTAAAAACGAAATTGACAAAACCAGATGGTACAGATCTTCCATCGGGTGATGACCATATAGTATATACAGAATCAAATTTCCTTTATACATGTTTCACCCAGGTTGGAAGTCTATCTTAACGGCACTTCACTAGGTGCGTCAGCAGCTAATTATCCTTATAGAAGCTATATAGAACATTTGTTAAATTATTCAGATGACGCTAAACAATCTCATCTCCAATCATGTGGTTTTTACAGTTTCAAAGATGAAGCTGCACATATAGATAAAGCAGCTAAAGTCATAAATAATACCTATGAATTTTACGGTCGATTAAATGGTGATATCTTCTCTCAAGAAAGACTCATTCTACCATCTGTAGATACTAGAATCATTTTATCACGATCAAATCCTAAATTTGCTCTTAAAATAAAAAGTAAACCTACTGCTACAGCTGTATGCCCAGAACCTGTTTTCAAACTGTTAGAGGCTTATCTCTATGTTAGAAAAGTGAAATTATCACCACAGCGACATTTGGAAATTGAAAATTCGCTTTTGAATACTACAGCTAAATATCCTATTAAGAGAGTTGAAACCAAGATATTTAATTTCACTCAAGGATTATCGAGTATCAATATCCCTAACATTGTGAACGGAAATTTACCACAGAAAGTAATAATAGGGATTGTCGAACATGAAGCCTACTCCGGGAATTATAAAAAGTCACCCTATAAATTCACACCTTTCGGTCTTAGGGGTATCAGTTTACATGTGAATGGCCTACCTCACGGACGTGATTATGAAATGTTATACAACGGAGACCTATCTCTCTGTACGCGGCCTTTTTACGACTTAATAGCCAATACTGTATCATGTAATGATAGCGGAACAGGTTTAAATCTTGAAGAATACGCAAAGAATAGTAATTTATATGCGTATGATCTTACTGCAGACCTTTCAGCTTGTAACGCCTATCATTTAAACATTTTGAGAAAGGGCACCTTAGGACTAAGTCTCTCTTTTGGATCGAGTCTACAATCACCCATCACTGTAGTGGTATATTTTGAACATCCTCAACTCATTGAAATTGACAGAGTACGCAACATACTTTTGAATTATTAAAGATGAATGAAGAATAAATAAAATCGGTGTTTAAAAATGAACCCGCTTTTTAGGTGTGTTCGCTATTAACGAAATAAACTCTGTAAAGCTGGAGAAGTGAGGTTCGCTTCATATCCAATATTATCATCCCAAGGTCACATCACCCTTTCAACAGACACATTGGATTTCCGTTCTTGAGGTGAGCAAAAACGATACTGTTCATATAATTGATTCTTTGAACTTAAAATTTATATTGAACAATCATTATATCACCTTATTTTAAAATATAATAATGTGTTGTGTAAAAACTATGTCTTACCTCTGTTCAAGCCGTATATTCCAATTTATGTGGAGTCTATTGTATTTATTTCATTATGTGCTTTTTAAATAATGTATGTTTTAATAAACTTGTAAATATATTTGATGCTAAAAATTTGTATGTCAATGATTTTATAGTTTCTAATTATGTAATAAATGCTTTAATATGAAGAACGATTTTACTACCCCCAAAACTCGTATATATAAAAAAGGTTTTTAATAAAATTTCGTACATTTTTATTAAAATAAAATGTTTATATTTCAGGACACTGCGTGTGTTTTTCTTTCATTACAATTTTTAAATAAAATAAAATAATAAAATAATAATAAAAAAATAATAATAAATAAAAAAGTATAAAACAAATAAAAATATATAAAGAAAACATAATGTTAATAAATATAAGGAGTTAAAGCAGTAAACATGAGTTAAAGCAGTAAAACAGTAAAGCAAAGCATACTAATCCCTTTGTGTTAGGTAACACCTCTATTGGTTTACTGATTTACTAGTTTTTAAGGTATGTAATG